>JAUTDX010002799.1:0-43235 GCA_030844895.1 Ambrosia x helenae | reverse complement strand
TGTAATCGGGTTGGGTTTTTATTAAATTTTTATATTTATTACTTTATATTAAGTCGGTGGGGTTTCTCCAGACCGAAACACCATTGACTTTTGATTGCGTGTCGAAGTGCTAATTAAAAACTAAATAAAATAACTCCTTAGCTACAAGGACTGTAGTAAATGGAGTAGGGTTGTCGAACAACGAGTCTGTGGAAAGTGCTAGTTTACTAATTATTTAAAATTAACTAAAGTGATTTTATGAAGTTTAATGTAAAAGTGTCGTAGTGCTACAAAACGAGGTGATACTTGATTTTTAGAAATAACAATAATATAGAAAAACGATCACTCCATGTTTCTGATTTGATAATTGTAAAGACAATCTGAGTTAACCTAGCTAGGCAATCACATAGACATGATCCTGTTTAAATTATTCAACCTAGTTTAATATCAAAACACAAATCACAAGGTTAAATTATTCCTAGTGCAAGAAGCCAAGAAACGATAACGGATTGTAATTGTGAAAGTCGATCAAACTGTTTAAATCAGTCAAACATACAATCAGATCCAAAAGCACATAAACGTGTTCACAAAATCTGATCCTAGAACAAAGTTCAAACAGATTAGCATTCTTTTGGAGATCACCTTAGTGATTTTATGATTTAAGTAAGCAAAATACGTGTTTACCAGAAGAGACATTTTCCTACAAATCATTAGTACAGTTAAAACGTAATAGGAGTCTAAACATTTTTAAAAACGATATCTGATCCTAATCAGGACAGACGAGCATTCGCAATTTAAGGGAACGACAATAGACTTCTCATCCATTGCTCGATTGATTTTTTGAGTTTTGGCATTCAGCTTAAATAGTTAAAAATATGATTATAATAAAACACTTGGGTTAGAATCATATTCACAGTGAAAGAAAATAAGAAGTCGTAGTAAGGGCAGCTAACGGACTCCGATTGAACTCATTCAAGCGGCAATGAAACCGTCTTATTAAACCCTACGATATTTTGTGGCTTGTTGTGTCAGATTTTGTGATTTATTGTATTTTGTGTATTCTTCTCACCCTTCTCATATTTGTTACACTGTGTAAGATAACTTGACCCTAACCAAAAAGGTCTTCAACCAAATGATATCAAGGTATTTGAAAACGATGTCACTTATCACTTGGCGAGGATCCAAGCTTCGTGGTGAACAAAAGGTATAGATTTTAGTAGCAGAGAGTGTGTGTAAGTGTGTGAGTTATCATTCTAAATAGCATAAACACCTTCTTATGTCAATACCATAGTTTTGAAAAAAATAAAAAATAAAAAGAAAGATAAAACTGAAAACTCAAATGATATAATAAAACAACAAAACTGATCATCATTCTACTTTTGATTATCATTTCTTTGACTTCACATCAGGAACCAAAGCTTTGATGCAAAGACGAGGCTTGGTCATAATGAGCTTTTGAGAAGAACCGAAACAGCAACAATAGGCGACCCGATCGGAATCCCAGAAACGGGTAGGGCCTCGATAAGAACGGTGAGCTGGATTTTCAGTTAGTTTAGTCAGCATTTATTATATTATAAAGACAAAGATAAAATAAACAAAAGAGATGAATAAAACTTGTACCTCTGGACATTTCAGATCAACAATTGAATCCGAGACGATACCTTTCACAGCAGCAGCAACAACCTCAAAGCATTTGTTACGGTCTAGCAGCACCACTGGACTAGAATTGCCATTTTTACCTTTTGATTCGGTTTCCTCGATCCTCTTCTGTTGTATCCTACTGCAAACTATGAAATTATTTAGTGGGTCAAACGGGTCAAGACACGTTAAAGTTTGCCAAGGTCTGCTTTTTATTCATGACCTTCTGGTCAGAAAGGGTAACCTTATTAGCTGCTCCATGGCTAGCCATCATTTTATGTTCTAAAGAAAATTTTATATTTATCTTTTTTATGTCACCATGACTTCTCAGCCACTTCACAGATACAAAAAAGAGAATATAAAAATCAAAACTTTCTAAACTTTATACCAAAAGGTAAGATGTGAACAAAAAGACTAAATCATAACCGAAATAACCAAACCAATTGAGAAACCGATAGTTCGGTTATAATTTTTTTTATAATCAATTACGGTGGTTTGGGTATGGTTTTATGTGTACAAATCTGAATTAACCTAACCAAACCAACCCTTATCTTTTATATGGTTATATGTCAGAGAAGTTTTGTTATAATATATTTATATATATCATATTGATTACGCTTAAACTCCTTTATAAACTAAAACGATTGCTAATATTTTATTTCGCTTGATAGATAGCTGGATTTATTGATTCAAATTTCAAAATTAGCTTGAATCCACTCACGTCCAAAGCCAACTGCCCAACAGTTAACGTAACCATCTTTTCCAGTAAACCGAATTAATCAAACCCTTAATAAACAAAACCGACCAGTTGGGAAAATCGAAAAACTGAAACATCGGTTATAGGTCTAATTTAAGCCTATAACCGAACTGAAAGGGATCATTCTTACCAAGGCAAAAATTCATAAGAACAAATTAGGGGTGTCAATATCAGTTTCAAATTCTTAAATGAAAGCAATACTTTGTCTCTGAATGGTTAAGACTTAAGTGATAGAAATCTGTAATTTGTTCATGACGCAAGCTAACTAGTTGATTTAGCAATGGCTGGAATTGTCTACAGTTAGTTTCCACATTTCTGCAATACATCATATAAACTATTCACCAACTTAAAAAAAGATACGATTGCAGTGAAAGGTAATGCCCTGGACTCTGTTGGAAATTATAATCAAGAAATTCTGTTGACTTCAGAAAAGTCAAACGACACAAAATAAAGAGGCGCCAAACATCAACAGTTGTGTCGGTTATAGGATAGTTATGTCGGTTAAGAGAAGCGGTTAAATAACCGCTCATATGTCATGTATAAATAGGCCTACTATGTATCATTTTCATTGTGTGGAAACATTGATATTATTGTGTGTATAACAAAAGGTTTCCCACCCTCTGTTCTTCCATTCGAGTCACTGCACAATCTTTGTGCATACTCACCATGTTCATTCTAATCCTATAAACCAAGTATAATATGCAAAGCAGGGAAACAACAGACTCGAGATGCAAATAGTTGTAAACAATAAAGCTGTACCTTTACAGGTCGAGCAAGTTCCTTTCCTTCATTATTCATGAAGTCGGCAACAAGTTTGAGTACCAGAGTGCCGAGCTCTTTCTCGTGCAAAATACAAGTGTTTGGATAGGTAAAATCCTGTGGCACCAACTGCGAAGAAAAAATTATCACTAAAACTCTTAGTCTCTTACGGTTGAATATTCTTTATACTTTTAAGTGTAACCAGTAATCACTTACAGTGGTGCTTTTAAACTTCCAGATTCCAAAGACTGCATGATGTTTGACACGATATTGACAACGTTAGGACAACGGTCATTAGAAAATGTAAATAGAAGCAAACCACTCCTAGTCAGCTTAACAAGTGAAAGAGGGTGGGGTGTTCCTGTATTTGCATCTGATTTTGGTGTGGACAAACAAGAACCTTCTGGAACCTCTTTAGCACCTGCAACCACAAAGTCTGTTTTATTATTACATAGATACTATTAATAATTATTTATAACGAAATAAAATGGTATGTCAAACTGGTCAACTGGAGTCTTTAACATAACACCGATAGGGAAAGCGGGAAAGTGAATGGTCTAAACATGTATGACACAAGATAAATTACCATTGTTTTCATCCAGAGTTTTGTTTTCCGCATCATTGATGCACTCCTCTGTTTCGGACAGAACTACCTTTCTTCTCTTTGTTGCAATATTTTGAGGGTCCTTCTCTGCTTCAGAATCGCAAGTATCTATAGCCCCAAGATACTGCACAGAATAGACGGTGACCATTTTTAGTGCATATCAACGGAGATTTTTGATAATATTCATAGTTGTCTTAGCGAAGAGCGTAAATGAAATATCTGAGATGGCATTTGGCATATAAGATTTCAATATACAAATTCTTTCTAATGAACTTTGACTACTAGAGATGCCAACACATGGGTAGCTCCATTTGGTAGGATCCCACATGCTAAGACAACCATTCGACCATTAGGTCAATGAATCAGATTCCAGTGTCGGAATTAGTCCCATGAAAACTCGCAAGTGTGTTAAAGCTCATAGAGCGCTTGACCATTTGGTGACACAGCTCAAACAGATATCAGTTTTATACTCAGAACTGAAAAATAGATCAGTTCAAGCCTACATGATTTCAAGAAACATTTTTATTCTAAGTTATGATACTCATCTGAACGGTAACAAATGTAGTAATTTTCAGTTAGCAACTATTTAGTTTTAAGCTTCCTGCTTCCGCTAGGATTAGGTCTGATGAAACTTCAAATTTCACAAACAGCATCATCTTCAGAATAAACATATGAAATTCAAGTTATTAGCTTCAATTCTCCCGATATTTCACTGTTCATACACAAAATATAGGTCTAGAAAACATATAAGAACAGACACCAGACCTTGTCAAGGATGGTCATAGCTTCTTTTGTTGCACTTTTTTCTCTCTCTGAAACAACAATATCAACATTTCAGCTTAAGTAACTTCAATTGCACAAGTAACTTAAGCTTGAAAATTAAGACACAAATAGTTATGCATACAGTATATTATTGTGGTGACTTCCAAATCACCTTGGGGGCCGATAATCATGTCCGATTTCACTTGCATATAGGCAAAATAACACATTAAGGAAATGAACACACTGATCAACCTACCTATACCTATTCATTTTGTTATTACGTTTGATCTTAGTGTGAAGACTTCCAAGTGAGGCGTTCGGGTCCTCGATACCATGAATTGAACCAAGAAAAAGGTTCGTCATCGAAGTACTCAACAGCGTAAGCAAACCGATCTTCCTCGTAAATTGCATACAAGGAAAAGAACCGTTCAACCTCAAAAGCCAATGGGCCGGGTTCGAACCGGTGAAGCGAGATAGAATCATGGGGTCATTGAGTTCTTCCAAAGCCATGGAGGCTAAGGCCTAAGGCTCAATGAAATCACCAATCGATAGGTTTTACAAAGAAAAACCTACAAAACTTCCAAGAACTAGATACGAAATAGAGATCAAGCACAAAGCTTTCCACAAATATTTTCTTCTTAATATTTTATAAAACTCAAAGGCTTATATATAAGGCTTACAAATGAGAAATGTGAATTACGTGGACATGATAAAAACTACCCATTACCTACACTACTAAAGTAAACAAACTGAGTTAACAAACAAAGAGAAACGATGCAAATAATTCTACAACTTCATGGGAGACGTATTATGCATGGTGGACATGGAAATAGATGGGTGACGACGTGACTTGGAACTCGGCATGTATCAACCAACTAGTCAACTAGGGTGGAATCAGGTAAAAGGCAAAGTCGCTAACATGGTTTTAAAAAAGCGATAGGTGCACAAAAGCAACAAGGTCTAGAATCGAGGCGCAAAGCGCAAAAGCGGTGTGCTTTTCGTACCCGAGTTGCAAGGTGATTATATAATTTTTTTTATATATCCCACAAGTTTTTAGCTTCCTTTACCTAAAATATAGCATTTTGCCTACAAGTACAAGCCAAAAAAACCCAAGGTACAACATTTTTTCTGCATAAAAACGCCTTGGTTACATGAGGCACACGCCTCAGGCCAGAAAGGCCCCAAAAAAACCCTAGAATCTGCTTCTTTTGGGCGCTTCTTGTATTTACTCTAGGCGCTGAGCGAAAAGCCCCAACACCTCAGCCCGCCAAAGGCGCGCATTTTTTAAACTCGCTAAACAGGGGAAAACATGCTTAGAGAATCAACACGTGTTTAACCCCTTTGCCTTTGATACATTTGGTTCCCTAGCCCCGGAGGCTAGTGGAATTCATGACCAGGGTACAGCGGTTAGTGCCTAGTAATTTGACTAATTTCTCGACCCATAAGACTCATAGCTTTGTCTTTAATAATTAATATGATCGTTTTTGCTATCCAAAAGGGGGTTATAGCGCAGCCTGTTGCCCGTTTAGCTACCACTTTATTGTAATTGGTGATTTTGGTTGGGATAAAATTTTGAATCTTTCACTAGCAATTAATAGAATTAACCAACCCCAATGATGAACATAGGTAAAACTAAATAACTAAACCATAACCAAATTAATTAACCGAACCGAACAGAACAGAACAGAACAATTAAGCAAAATAGGGAAGAAGAAACAAACTGATGGGGCAGGTGACAAGGAAGCCAGAGAAGGAGCGAAGGAGGAAGGAAGAAGGGGCTTTGTAATCGTATCGAGGGATGCTAATAACAGCAGAATGTTGCTCCCATGGCTTCATCTCTTCTGATGCATCATTTTTTTGTGGGTTTTTGTTAGTAGGTGCTTCTGATACTTGCAGTTCAGCCATGGTGGATTGGTACTCTGTTATGTAAACAAGAATCAGGAGAAGATGTACATGGGTTTATGGTCTCTCATAAACCCTAAATTGGAAGCCCTTGATCTAGAGTAAATTAAGAGGGTGTTTAGGATTGAGTTTCATACCAATTTATTGACTTATTAGCTTTTTGTTTGTGTAACCCCAAAAGCACTTTCTATTTTAACTTTTGGCTTTTAGCTTATTAAGGGTGGAAAAGTTGTTTTGAAAAGTTAGAAATCCTAGTTTTTGGCTTTTGGCTTTTGACTTTGGAAAAAAATTACAAATTTATCACCCATACAACCAATATTCACAATAAGTTAAGCAAAACACTTAAAAAAAATAACAATCTATTGACTTTTTGACGTTTCCCATCCCAAAAGCTAATCCAAACACTTTTTTTAAAACTCCTTTTCAAAAAGTCATAAGCCAATAAGCACTTTTGACCAAAAGCACTTTTGCATTTCCAAACTCAATCCCAAACACCCTCTAAGGCTGTAAAATTGGAAATGGCAATTGCTATGGAGGTAAAATTGTAAAAAAGAGTATAATAATTTCCTACGCGTTTTTTCGATGGAATTGACCTTACACTAATCATTCTAAATTACATATTTGTTAGTATCGGACTTTCAGACAAATAAACAAACTTTTGAAAACCGAATTGGTCATTGAACCCGTCATTATAAAGGTCTATTAGTTCTATGGCCGAGTTGATTGAGCCGCGATTAGAAACCGGGTTAGTTATAATTAACTTTAAGATTTTCTTTTTAATACTACATGAAATTATCTATGACCTCTTGGTCTAGTAGTATGATGTCTCTCCCTTACAAATATGAAGTTGTGAGTTCAAATCATTGTAAGTGCAAGGTGAGATGGAATTAAGGTGTAATAAAATTTGTCGTAAAAAAAATACTATATGTAATTAGGATGGTAACATTATTAAGGGGTTGTTTGGTTGATTAAGAGCTGAATCATTAAGATGTCTGAATGGTTAAGTGCTGAATCATTAAATTGGACCTCTTAATGGTTAGTTTTCTTGTCCCAAATTGGTAGGAGAGTCTCATTAAGGTTCAGCCTAGTTTCAGTGCTTAATGATTCGGTGCTTAATGTTCAGCAACATCTTAAATATTAATGGTTCAGTACTTAACCATTCCATTCAGATGCTGAAACAAACAGTCTGAATGCTGAATAATTTAGAACTGAATGGTTAAGATGCCGATTAAGAGCCTACCAAACAGCCTCTAAATACACAACATTCTTATTATTCCAAAAAAAAAAAAAAGAAAAAAAGAAACTTCACATTTACTTTCATCTATACTTTAGGTCCCGAACATATGTCACATTTATTGATCAATTTCATAGTAAATAAAACATCAATTACTTAAAGTAGTGTATTTATTAAGGGGAGAAAAAAGAAAAAAAAACCGACATCAACTCATTGGAGCATGCCTTGGTTGACAAGGATTATCCTGTAAGAGACAAGAGGGATATTGTTATAAATATAAGCTTACTATTATTATGTTTGTATTATATTATACTTGCATACATGTGTGTGTAATGTATGTTAACTATGTTAAACTATAGATTAGTTAGAAAGATAATATGCAAATAATTTGCATATGAGTCGATTTGGGTGATCACAAAACAAGGCTGCACATCAACATACACTGCTGATCACAAGTCTACACAACATTGATTACAAACAAGATCAGAAGAACAAAGTCCAGCAAAGGTTTCGAAGGTTACTTGTACACAAAAAAGACCATTATACCTTTGGTTATGTTAGTTATGTTTCTTGGCACCAAAACTGAAAGTCAAACCGGTGGGAGTTGGGACACTATGTTACAATTGTTTGTCGAAAACTATTTCCAGAATTCTTGTATCATTCTTGTTTGTTTGTATCAAAACATCAATCTTTCGGTTATATATTATATATTGTTCTTGTTCTTATCATTTGTTCTTGTATTATATCTTGTGAATTGATCCTGGATTCCAACAATTGTGGCCTAAAGAAGTCCTTTAAAACATTTTCATCAGTTACTTAAAAGACTAAACAAATCCATACCAATAATGAAAACAACTCGAAAATAGCTTGTAATTTAAAACGTTTAAATCTTCGGCTCATAAAAGTAGCAACAGGGTATATTAATACAAACACTGGAAATGGGAGTACAGTTCTATCCATAAACAGAAAGAAAACATTTGCAGCACGAAACACAGATTGTAGCAGCAGTAAAACGACACTTAAACTTCACGCCCAAGTAACTGAAATCATGGAATTCGCCACACCAGCGTCAGCAAACGTTAACACGTTGTCATAATTTAAGTCTTTCATGGCCCCAGGAATAGCATGAGTCAATCGGAATGGCTTTTCATCACCACATTTTGCAGCACAGAATGACCACAACAACTGTAAAAACACAATCAATAAAAACATTAGCTAAATATAAACGGGTCAAACTGGCTCAAACTTTATACTTAAAGTCACCTAAAGTGTATTTTTAATGCATACAACCTACTAAATTGCTTTATTTAAAAAGATCATATTAAAAGTGTAATCATATTTCGTTTATAAATTATGTTGAACACATAAGAGTCTAAACTTGACTAAATGTGCATGTTTTGACCCATTGACCAAACTGCCCGACCCATTTACCTGTATTGGATCAGAGCGTAAGAAACTCCTTTGAACCCTTGATCCATCTGGAAGGCGGACACCGACCCTACAAAGCAAGCTTTTATCGCCTTTCGGTTCTTCAGGCAATGGTGGATAATTATGTTCTTTTTTCGAGAGCTCTTCAGTGTCGCCCAAGCCTTTTAAAAAGCCTTCACTAATATCATTAATCGTTCCCTTGGATAATGCTTGTGCCAGCTTCATTTCGTCATCATCTACATTTGTTTCATCTGCACTCACAAGTCAATTGTTTTATGTATGATAAAAAAAGAACTAAAACTAATAAATAAAAAGAAAAAAAATAATGAAATTACCTTGGAATTTGGGAGGCGAAACAGTTGGGCGTCTTTGAGACAAGCTAATAAGATGATCCTTTGGGCTACTGTCCATATATTCTAACACGTCCTATAGTCGAGAGCATTTTGCACATTAGTGTTTTTATTGTAGTACAAAGTTCATATTGTAAACAACAACTGAATAATTAAATAGTGTACCTCCAATAAACTTTCCGGTTGGATCATTCCACGCCATAAACGCATTTTTTGACCTGTGATTGGGTCGATTACAAGAGTTGCAGGGACAGAATCCAACTTGTAGTATGTCATTACCTTGCTGCCCTCTTCGGTATCATCACATACCTATACACAGGTCGCAAACAGATAATGTTTGAGTTGGCATACAGTTTAATAATCTAAAAATGTAATGTCTAAAGGATGTAAAATGAGAATACTATCTTTCCTGTTAGTCATTGTAATTGACAAAACGAACCTGCCAGAAGATAAAATTTGAGGTGATTGTTTGAGCAACAGCTTCATTGCCCCAAGTATCACGGTTGAGCTGCATAATATTTAGAAAACAACATTTAGCGATAAATTCCAACCATGTTACGTGTTATAAATCTTGCTGAAAGGGTAAGTAATATATACCATATGTGAGCTAAATTCCTTGGTGGATTGCACATTAACCAGAAGCCATCTGTCTTGGTCACTAGCAGCTTCTTTCGCCTGAAATGTAGAAAATCGTCATCGTTATGTTTTGCCAACAAGAAATCGTATGGTTGTAGCATAAGTCACAAAAGAAACATCAATTTTATACAAATGCAACTAAGATCAATCATAAATTACCTTCTGAAAAGACCCATGGTACATCAAAGCAAAGGGAGGAGGGTACAAGGAAGCAAGATTATCTCTAGAAGAAGTTTCTGCTGCTGCTGATGTGGAAGCTTGTTCTACTGATCCCCATACTTCGAAACGTTTTAACTCCTCATAATGTTGAGCTTCATGTGATGGACTAAACATGTAATAAAGAAACACATAATGAACTTTGGGCGTCACGGATGTATATTGATAAGAAAACATGAAAAAGAAGCTGAAACTAAGTGAGCATAGTATGAAACCTGTAAAACATTGGTGTGTCATATAGAACATCTCTTTTAACCGGCACTGGTGCACGAATCACACTTCCATCATCTTCTATAATATCTCCGAATTCCATGTGACTTTCTTCCACTCTGAAGTAAGAATATGGCACATGTTATGAAAAGATGTCCAACTTGGATGAACACATATGTAAAAATATCATATAAGGAGAATTTCGTATAGTTACCCGAAATCTTGGTCCGGCATGAACACCTCATCTTCTGGTGATGAAATGTATGGAGACGATGAATCATCGCCAAACTCACTTCCATTTTCTGGTGATGAATTGTATGGAGATGATGAAGTATCATCGCCAAACTCATTTTCGGCATAAAAAAGCTGAATAGCTTCTTCAAGCTTCCAGCCTGTTGCCTGTATATAACAATCACCCTTTTCATTACTTTCCATATGTTGACCTCAAAACAACCACTTTGCAAATAATAGAAGCAAATCCCATATCCAGTTATCCACTTAACCATGTAACATCAAGATCCAACAATTTAAAACAGTTACAAGTAAAAAGGAAGTGCTTTATGTTATTCTAAAGGCATACCTAGAAATTTTCAAGCCAAAATAAGACAATGTTACAAATTTACACCACCATATTCCTGTTTTCAATACTTCCAGTAAACCAAATAGATAGTAATTAATCTTCTATCTGAAATTTAGAACTTACTGATAAATTCTATCATTTTTTTCTAGCAGAGATAGAGACATATACTACCGCGTTCTAGGCCTCTATTCGATTCGAATACAAATTTCTTTAATTTTACATAAAAACTTTGTATGGATGAGAACCGAACCGCAAACGTATCACAAGAGAAAGGACATGAAAGAATAAGGTGCATAACCTTAGTTTTTTAATGTATATGATAACGATAAGTCGATAACACTTCCATACCTCCAAATCTAGGCAAACCCAACATAAATCTAAAATCCTAAAGCCATAACAAACATTCCTAAGTCCGAAGTCCCTACAACCTTATTCCTCTTTAGCATAGGTCTCATGTTATAATCTCACTTCTACTGGTTTTTGTCTGACCCGTTGTTGGTTAGCAGGGTATTGATGGGTCCCTTGAGTTTCGAGAGTAACGGGTCCTCATGGTTACATGTAAATAAATAAATAAATAAATCAAAGTCCCTACATATTAAGAAAAAAAAAACAACCTGCAAGAAGTGTCGTGCAGTATCAGCAGTCTGGCCAAGTGCGATTTCAAGAAACGAATCGATCATTGTTTGTTGGTCTGTAGCAGACGAACGCCCACCACCCTCCATGACCGAATAATCAATCAACGAGCACAGATCAGTAACTATACTTATAAAACTTGATGGCTGAAAACAAACTAGAGGTTAATATGGGGGATGGGTAGCTTTTTATTTTGGGTTTAGATTTGAGGATTTATAGGAATGTTAGCTGCATTGCAGTTGCGTTGCGTTCCTTGCGTTGTAAGGATTTCATGTAATCTTTGCTAAACACTTTTTTAGGAAAATATCATATTTTTCTGAGTTTGAATGTATCATGCAAATCTTTATCTTTTTTTTTTTAACTAATTTCCTCCCTTTTTTTTTTTCCTCTTACGAGGCTTGAAACTCAAAACCACACCTGACTAATTTCCTCCCTTTTTTATTACACCTTTTTTTGCCTCTTAATAAAGCTTGAAACTCCCAACCTCACCTTTAGGTGTGGCTATGCAAATCTTTATCTAATCATCGAATTTAATGTTATATGGTATTCAAAATCTTTTATTTTGAATATATATATATATATATATATATATATATATATATCAAATAATTTCGTGTTGTAATTTTTCAAATCTTTAATTAGTGTCAGCTATTTAAGGGGGACATGGCGTTACTAGATTTGGGCACGGGTACCCAATTACCAGCACGGTAACACCACCACTAACCAGTGGTAGGGGTTCCGTGAAGTGTTTTCTGGTTCTATCTAACGGGCTGGTAGTTTGGTATCTTAATTGCAACGGTCAAATTTTTAAGGTTTTTAATTCCTTTTTGACCGTTGAATAGGATTTGTGAATTTTAATAATTGTTCAAACGGTCATATTTTGAGACCGTTTTTATCAAAGTTGTATAAAAAACACATTGCAATCCCACGGTTTAGTATCAAAAACATAGAAATTATATCCATACTTTAAAAAAAATGAGTGACGTTGACATAGAAGATGATCAAGTTATCATTCCCCCGCTCGAAGTGCACCCGATTTTACACTTAGGCGATAGTAGCCTTGAGTTTTCTCACGGACCTTGCAAAGCGGACTGCAGAGTAAGACATAACAACATCTAAAAAAAGATACGTGTGTTACGGATAAAATAGTATAAGGGGTATAATGGTCAATATGCATAATTGGTAGTTAGTTGGTATTAGTTAGTTAGTATTATGTAGTATAAATACATGTAAGAAGTATGAATAAAGTAGCTATTGATTTGGGTTAATCCTCTCCTCTCTTGTGTTCTTCTCTAATTCATTAGCTCTTCCTTTGATTACCATTTTGTTCGTAACAATGGTATCAGAGCCGTCGAACCTTTCGACATCCACCCACCATCTATCCGCTAATCACCATCATAACTAACCACCCACCATCGTAATCCACAGTAAAACACCCACCATAACCAACCACAACCACCATAATCCACATCAATTTTTTTTACCTGATAACATTCCTTTCGTTCAGTCACCAATCTTGATTTTTTCTTTCAATCAGTTCTTGTTTCCAATTCAATCGATTTTCTTCTTTCATTGATTGATCTTCAGTTCGTTCCTTGAAGTCTTCTGTTCCATTTTTTCTTTTCTTACATTCAATCCTCTTCGTTCCATTTCACCCTTTCTTTTTGTCAACAATCAAACATGGAATCAGCAATGGAAAATATTATGGCAATAAGGCAACACAGTATTGTCAAGAAGTACTGTGAAGATTTTGAATTTTTATTCGAGCAAGTTAAGAATTCTGAAGAAATGTCTGAAGATTATGCGACATATCTTTTCATTTTCGGCATTAAGCCAGAAATTGGTGATCTTCTGTCACACCCCGCCCAGGCCGGGGCACTTACAGTGACCAGTCGGCGCAAACGTAATCTCATTACATAACTTAAGTATTTATTACAAGCCAATGTGATCCAAGTACCACCAAGCTAAACCAAGCTTAACTATAATAAGATGACCCTTCTAAAGTATTCCAACTCTTATCTAGGAACTCCCATCTCTTACACCATCAACCTGTGATACATGCTCGAGTAATAAAAATACGTCAGCACACAGCTGGTGAGTCACATAAACCGACTCATTAGTAAAACAACCACATAAACATTTTATTGATCAAGTATGAGCTCCATGCATGTCACCATAATCATATATCCGGACTAAGCATTATATATTCATACCTACAGCCTCAAAACCCGTAACAAGGCCTGTAAGTGTATGTCCACGCCTGGAAAATATAATGATCATTATAATATATATAACACCCTGGATGTCACACCTATGGTTCGATGCATATACATGATCAATCACCACCAAAACAATTTTATGAGCAAGTATCAGGTTTTGAAAATAGTTTAAGTAACTCACCTCTTTATCAATCCTTTAGCAGTTGACAATGCTAATACAACCAGGTACTATCTCAGGGTCCTGATACAATTATACCACTCCTAGGTTAGGCAACAGTACACCTGACTAATTATTATTACAGTTGGATATTGGTTAGCGCTACCTTATTTATGCATGGATGATCAGTCCATGTCTAACTAAGGTTAGGCTACCCGATACCCACCCCCAATATTAATCCTAATACCTAACTCGAATCAAAACTCATTTGTAACATACTTTATCCCTTTCAAACTCTATTTTATTTTAGTTATTTAGCAATTAGCATAACTCATTTAAATGCTACAACGATAATTACTTATAAAAATATAAGTTGTTTGTTCAGTTATATTCTTTCTTTAGGGTTGGATTTGAAACGATTGTTGGTTACAAAATGTATATTACTATATAACAAGTTTCCCGTGGAACTAAACCCGACTAATTTATAACACTATGATAATAATTTTAAATGATCTCTACGATAAAAAGGTTTATACCTCCTGATGAGAATTACTCGGGTATACAAACCCATCCAACAACTGCCGAGTAACACACCCGTTCACCATCGAAAAGCTATTAATTACCTCCACCTTAAAGCTACCGTCACTCTATAAATAGAACCAACACCGTTAAGCCGTCAAAGCCATCGTCTAAGGCCTCTGTAAATTGTCACCGTATTTCCGCTGCTTAACGTGACCACCACAAACTAACACTGAAAACTAACATCTCACGCGGACGTTGAAACCCATGATCATCATCGCACCGCCACCCCCAACCGCAGCAGTCGTCTCTCTTTCTCGGCCCTCTGTTTATTTGCTTCTCCAGACTTGAATTGTTCTATGTGTTCTATTCTATGTAATAGATATATTATATCGTACATGTAATTATAATAAAATATGTTGTGGCCGACTCTAAGTTGCTTCCTCAACAAGAATTACTTATGGATATCCATGTATGTAATATTATAGATAGACAATAGACAATATTCTTTTAATAAAAATATACTTACAGGTGTTGCATCATATGCTTTCATGTAGAAATTACTAAATGGGTGTTAAGGAAAATATGATGAGTTATATACTTGCGTGGCAATTTACTAGGGATATATAAAATCGTAAGTGTAGTATGTGGGATGTAAGTAACAAACGTTCACTTTTGCTGTTATATTTTGAGTTTTGATTTATATTCCAATACAATAGTATAACTAATCTTAAATACACAAGTAACCATCTCATGTGTTGTTACTCTTGCTTCAACGTTCATGGTCTCGTTTTACTCACAAATAAATATGAACCAATACATTTTATTTATATAACAAAAACGGGATGTTACAAATATACCCCCCCATAAATTAGGTTTCGTCCTCGAAACCTGTCAACTATGAACTAATGAGGTAAGAACCTCTTCGTCTCGTCATCACTTCCTACGTAATGTTTCCTCATTTCTATGTTCGAATATTCTAATGTTTGTTTTCATTGTTTAATGACATCACTGTTTTATCAGTTGTTTCATATAAGATCTCATGTCTAGATAGACTATCGCATATTTCAGTCCAACAGATGGGCTTCTACATTTCTTCCCATATAAGGATTCATATGGTGTTGCCATAATATTGGTGAGGTAGCTATTATATTAATATTATACGAAGGTTTGATTAATGCTAGATGATTGTCCTTACTACTACTAAAGTTTATTACGTTCGCACGTAGTATACCTTCTAAAGCTTGATTGGTGCGTTCATTTTGCCCACGACTCAAATATATCTGAGTTCTTCGCATTCTCTAGAAACCTTGTCCAAAACTTAAGGAGAACAAATCTCACCCTTGTATATAGCTCATGTAAACACACCGTGTCATAAGACAATCTATTTAGTATAAGGCTTGACTTACGTTTCATTTGCCCTTAAGGATAGGCAAAGTGCATAGATTTGGCGAACCATTATTACTTAATTTGTGCCCATGACTCGCTCTTGGAAGCCTAGAAACAAAGTTCATTATTATTACCTCGCGTCCCCCTCATGGGTTTCAGGTTCCTATAGATAGCCAAGTGGTTTCAGCTACTCTGCCTTGACTTTAGGTAGGTAAGGTATTTTCTCTACTTGTCTTGTGATATAGCTTTTTACTCCCAGCCAACAATAATCATCTCTTAAATCCTATATTTTATTGCTACTAGGGTATACGGTATATTTTGACTTATGAGCTTCCTCTGGTATTATATCCCATACCCTGCTAAAGCTAAGAATCTCATATTTGATTAATAAAACTTAAGATACCATCATTCATAGATCCCAATAATCTTGGCTACCAAACATCGTTTCCTCTTTTGATATGGTTTTCTATTAAGGCCTATCATTGCATTCTTAATTTGGTACAAGGGAGTTACCTTAACACCACGTCCAAATGCATGAAGTTTATTATCGATTGGGCTCTTTCTTCTCTAGTGAGTGTATCCATGACGCGTTTATCTTACAATTAAATTAATGAGATCTGCGAATACTACAGATATGTTGGTCTTATGTCATTACTTACAACTCACAGTGATCGCATCGTATCGTGTCCTAACCTCCTGGCTATGGGTATCAACCACTACATATCGTATCGTGTCCTGACAACGACCCATGTCGACGTGCTAGAATATATAAAACCTTATCCAGTAACTCCAACATTTGGTTTCTTAGTTCCTCCATTAAAAGTCAAGGTAAGACAGTAAATGGCTCTTGCAACACATGTTGCCCTAGGATCAAGTTGATTCGAAATTCAAATTTTTTTTTCTTTTTCTATCAGCTGATAGTCTAGAATGACCTTTAGGGAATGCATCATGAAATTTGACTATTACTGGCACATCCATTAGATTCTTATCTTCCTTAGTCTCTGGTCCATTTACTAGTTAATCTAGTTGACCTTTCGGATACACTTAATTACCTTTATCATCATACCGAAACTTATGGGTTTACTAGATTTTTCCCCTCGAGTTATCAAAGGTTTCCCCTTCGGGTCTTTAATTCGAATTCGCTTCTTATTAGCCAATATACGAGTTTGGCAAGCTAACCAGTCCATTGCTAATACTATGTCCACCAATCCAAGTTTCATTGATAGTAAGTCTATAGGTATCGAGGTATTTACTAATTTAGATGGTACAGCCCTTAATATAGCTCCCAATTTCTTATTTCCTTCCATTCGCAACTATTACTATAAATGGTTTATCTAACTTGCAGAGAACCTAGTTAAACAAAACTCCAAAAAGGTTCACATACTAAACTTCTATCAACATCGGTACCAAAAAGTATATGAGCATAGAAGTGGTTTACTAGTATCAACTCATGGCTTCTTCTATCTTCATGTTTAAAGCTCTACACCTTCCCCCATCGGGTTCTTCATTCTATTATTTCTTAGGCCATCAATCTTTAAAATCTTAAAAACACTAACGAGGCTCTCTATATTGATACCAAGTGTGCATGGGTTTCTTACGATTTCTACAAACAAACTTGTGACATAAACAAGAATGTCTTTTTTTTTTCTTCCACATGTCAGACATTGAAGTGCGGGTCCAGGTCTCCCTTTATATCCCTAAAATTGGATCTCCCCTGTTCCTGATTATTATCCCATTTACTCTTAATAATAATGTCTAGGATTTTCTTCTAACATATCCCAAAAGTGATGGTTGCTTTGGTTTCTAATGCCTTAGCTTGCAAGGCTTACCGTCCTTGTACGTGCGCCTAGTTAATTGAATATCAATTACTGACACATTAACCTTTTCTAGAGGTTTCTCAATTGATGCACCTTTGATATTTCTGACTAACTTCCTAAGAGAATTTTATATATCACTGTGTAGAAAAAGAAAACATCGGCTTCAATTGCCTTCCTTACTCCACTACAAGTTGGCTTTGGGTCACTTCCGAGCTGTTTCTAATTAACTATCATGGGAAAGTGGAGATACCAAGTTTTATTAAGTCCCTTCTTGATTACACAACAACCTGTCTAGGGTATTTTATTCAGGCCTTATATTGCTCTATCCACTTTATGTATTCTATGGTTTCATTTAATACCCACAAATATGCATACTCCTCTATACTACACATAAACCGCTGGCATACTTAAGTACATATGTTAGACAACGTATACACATTCCACTGGTTAACATAGAAACATAAAATCAACTCTTAATCTACTTATTAATCACTTTCCACCCAAGCAAACAGATGGGAATAAGGTAAGCACGATATGCTCCCATAGATACACCTATATATATATATATATATATATATATATATATATATATATATACAAGTTTTATTAGCAAAGTACTAGCGCTCAACCACATTCTTAAAACTCCGCCTACTATTTCCTGACTTCAGTACAATATGATGTTTGCGAGATCATAGCGGTATCATTCATTAACTTTCATACTGGCCAGGTATGAAAGCAATATATGATACACACCATGATACTCCCAACTATCATATGGTCCTTCCATCATAAAGTTCGGCAAACCCATCATATACATCCTCTATTATACTAGCCTCTGCCTACCAAGACTGGCACTTCTACTTGGCTTACTACTCCTAGTTTAAGTCTAGATACTTCAATAAGTACCTAAATCTCTTAAACTAAGGCTCTGATACCAACTTGTCACACCCCACCCAGGCCGGGGCACTTACAGTGACCAGTCGGCGCAAACTTAAAGCGGAAACGTAATCTCATTACATAACTTAAGTATTTATTACAAGCCAATGTGATCCAAGTACCACCAAGCTAAACCAAGCTTAACTATAATAAGATGACCCTTCTAAAGTATTCCAACTCTTATCTAGGAACTCCCATCTCTTACACCATCAACCTGTGATACATGCTCGAGTAATAAAAATACGTCAGCACACAGCTGGTGAGTCACATAAACCGACTCATTAGTAAAACAACCACATAAACATTTTATTGATCAAGTATGAGCTCCATGCATGTCACCATAATCATATTTCCGGACTAAGCATTATATATTCACACCTACAGCCTCAAAACCCGTAACAAGGCCTGTAAGTGTATGTCCACGCCTGGAAAATATAATGATCATTATAATATATATAACACCCTGGATGCCACACCTATGGTTCGATGCATATACATGATCAATCACCACCAAAACAATTTTATGAGCAAGTATCAGGTTTTGAAAATAGTTTAAGTAACTCACCTCTTTATCAATCCTTTAGCAGTTGACAATGCTAATACAACCAGGTACTATCTTAGGGCCCTGATACAATTATACCACTCCTAGGTTAGGCAACAGTACACCTGACTAATTATTATTACAGTTGGATATTGGTTAGCGCTACCTTATTTATGCATGGATGATCAGTCCATGTCTAACTAAGGTTAGGCTACCCGATACCCACCCCCAATATTAATCCTAATACCTAACTCGAATCAAAACTCATTTGTAACATACTTTATCCCTTTCAAACTCTATTTTATTTTAGTTATTTAGCAATTAGCATAACTCATTTAAATGCTACAACGATAATTACTTATAAAAATATAAGTTGTTTGTTCAGTTATATTCTTTCTTTAGGGTTGGATTTGAAACGATTGTTGGTTACAAAATGTATATTACTATATAACAAGTTTCCCGTGGAACTAAACCCGACTAATTTATAATACTATGATAATAATTTTAAATGATCTCTACGATAAAAAGGTTTATACCTCCTGATGAGAATTACTCGGGTATACAAACCCATCCAACAACTGCCGAGTAACACACCCGTTCACCATCGAAAAGCTATTAATTACCTCCACCTTAAAGCTACCGTCACTCTATAAATAGAACCAACACCGTTAAGCCGTCAAAGCCATCGTCTAAGGCCTCTGTAAATTGTCACCGTATTTCCGCTGCTTAACGTGACCACCACAAACTAACACTGAAAACTAACATCTCACGCGGACGTTGAAACCCATGATCATCATCGCACCGCCACCCCCAACCGCAGCAGTCGTCTCTCTTTCTCGGCCCTCTGTTTATTTGCTTCTCCAGACTTGAATTGTTCTATGTGTTCTATTCTATGTAATAGATATATTATATCGTACATGTAATTATAATAAAATATGTTGTGGCCGACTCTAAGTTGCTTCCTCAACAAGAATTACTTATGGATATCCATGTATGTAATATTATAGATAGACAATAGACAATATTCTTTTAATAAAAATATACTTACAGGTGTTGCATCATATGCTTTCATGTAGAAATTACTAAATGGGTGTTAAGGAAAATATCATGAGTTATATACTTACGTGGCAATTTACTAGGGATATATAAAATCGTAAGTGTAGTATGTGGGATGTAAGTAACAAACGTTCACTTTTGCTGTTATATTTTGAGTTTTGATTTATATTCCAATACAATAGCAACGTTCATGGTCTCGTTTTACTCACAAATAAATATGAACCAATACATTTTATTTATATAACAAAAACGGGATGTTACATCTTCTTATGGGGTATCACAATATAGGCCAAGGTATTAAATTGGAGGATGCAATTTTGATGGCTAGTTTACGAGAACGAGCTCTCACTTTAGATTCTAATCAAGAAGAGTCAACAAATCTTGAGGTATTTGATGAAATGCCAAAAGATGTTGGATATATATAAGATTCAAGAACCTGTTAATAATGATGTTTTGGAAGAAAATGGGAATGATACCAAGACTGCACTCAAGATGTTCGCTGAAATGCATAAAAGATTTAGTAATGAAAGCAAGTCTCAAAACCTTGATGAATTTGAGATTGGGGTTGATATTCAAGAAAGAGTTGATCAAGATTCAAGAAATATTGATCAAGGCTCATGCGAATGGGAGTACACCTTTAAGTTGTCTGATAAAATGTTTGGAACATTTTCAAATGAGAATGATGGATGTGCAAATGAGAATGTTTGTACATATTCGGATGATGATGTTAAGGCGATTGATAGTGTTGATACAATGGAAAATGAAGAAGATATTAAAAATGTTCAGATTCATATTACTCTTTGTGATAATGACAATGATGTTGATGTTAAAAATTTGAATCGAGTACTGGGTATTCATGCACCGACTGATTGTGATGGTCCAAATGAAAATGAAAATGATCAGGTTCATTTTGCTCTTTCTAATATTACATTTGGAAATCATCAACATGAGAGTGGTAGTGTCAAAAATGAGATGGAAAATCGGAAAATAAGGAAAAAGAAGTCAGTTTCAGCAAAGTTTGAACATGTGGAAATGTTACAACCACATTGGCTTCAAAAGGAGAATCAAATGAGTAGGCTGAAGGGTATTTTGAGCAAGTAGTTTGATCAGATATGTCACAAAATTAAAACAAGGGCGATGGTGTACTGGTGGCATAAATGGAAAAATAAAATAGTGGTCCACAACCATACTGCTCTTGACGCCAAGTGCCTATTTCATGAGGAAGGTGGTGGGTACAAGTCTATTTGGAAGGTTTTCATGAAAGAGAAAGATGATATAACAATTAATAATCAAGAACAGGGGAATGGCATGCATTATGTAATCATCAAATATAATCAAACAAGTGCCTCATCCTTTTCAAACAACAAAACAGAAACCACTGATGTCGTTAGCCGGAGGTTAATGGGTCATGGTGATTTGAGCAATTGCTGCAAGGTTATTCAAATTTGCGGAGTTTGAACTTTCGACACTTATGATTAGTTGACTTTTGAGGTCAAAAGTCTTATAAAGGGCGAGTATTGTTACGGATAAAATAGTATAAGGGGTATAATGGTCAATATGCATAATTGGTAGTTAGTTGGTATTAGTTAGTTAGTATTATGTAGTATAAATACATGTAAGAAGTATGAATAAAGTAGCTATTGATTTGGGTTAATCCTTTCCTCTCTTGTGTTCTTCTCTAATTCATTAGCTCTTACTTTGATTACCATTTTGTTCGTAACAATGTGCCACGTGATCGTGAGGGAGGCAATGCTCGGTTAATAAATGAATATTTTGCTGAAGTACCTAAATACACCGACGCACACTTTAAACTAAGGTATTGCATGTCGAGACGTCTACTTCTAAAAATTGTAGCAGATGTTGAAGCAAACTTCGAATGGTTTAGAGAGAGCATGGACGGTCGGTTTAGAAAGAGTTTTACCCCCATGCAAAAAGTATCTTCAGCAGTGAAACAACTCGCAGCCGGTAATCCTCCAGACGAATAGGATGAGTATTTATGTATGTCTGAGAGGAGGTCGCGCGAATGTTTATAATTTTTTTGCAATGCCGTCATTAAGTTATACGGGGCTGAGTTTTTACGAAGACCAACAAGTCACGACATTGCATGTTTGTACGAAGCACACGAAGAAAGACATCACCTTCCCGGCATGATCGGTAGCATTGATTGCACTCATTTAGTATGGCGAGCATGTCCTAGGGAATTACGAGGACAATATATGCGAGGCGATCACCAATACCGTACGATCATGCTAGAAGCGGTTGCTTCACAAGAAATGTGGTTTTGGCATGGATTTTTTGCCCCTTCCCCTGGTTCACTCAACGATATAAATGTTCTCCAACAATCCTTGTTTTTCTTACCTAACGAAACGAAACGACGTCGCAGTGTCTATTTACTTTAAATGGCCACTTATATAAACATGGATATTGTCTTACCGATGGCATCTACCCAACTTGGTCAACGTTTGTGAAAGCGTTTCGATATCCGACCGATCTTAGGGAAAAGAAATTCATTAAGGCGCAAGAGTCGGCAATGAAGGATGTTGAGCGAGCGTTGGGAGCATTAAAAGGGAAATGGGGAATTACCGCACGACCCTTGAGGCCGACGACCGTTGCTAGATGTAGCGCCATCGTCTATACGTGCATGATATTGCACAACATGATCATTAAAGATGAGGGGCGTGCGATATCACCGGTCCACATACGCGACCCCCCAATCCAACCGTTCTTCGAGGACCAGGCCTTGGGGAGTTAACAGACTCCGATATGCATTTCCGACTTCGAAATGATCTCGTGGAACATCTAGACGCACTTGATCTACCGTACCTCGAAGCGAATGCCTCTTACTCCGAATAGTTTTTCTTTTTTTAGTGTGTTTGCATTTCTATGTTTTATTTACTTTTAACTAGAATTAAGATCCGCGCGCTGCTGCGGATGACATAAAATTGTACCAAGTAGCATCGATGTCACACTATTGCCAGCGACCTACAACACCGGAATAATGGTGAACCATGCACACCCGTTGCGGCGCGATAATGCACAAAAATTAGTGAAACTTAGAACACAGCGTCATCGTTTGACGAGAAAAATATAGGTAAAAACGTTGAACTACACATGTGACAACCGTCACCCTCATCTTTCAACAAGTTGTCAAATCTAGTCCCTCAAGTACACAAAATGTTTCATTTCAGAAAGTTTGAACTAATATTATGAGTTCAAACCCATTGTTTATTCAAAATTTGTTATTTAGAATTATCCATAATGGATTTTAATTATATAAATGGATAACATGAAGACTCTGAGTAAAGTTGCAAAGTTTATAAAAGAATTCATAAAAATAATCAATTAAATTTTATAAAAGGTTATAAATTTATAAAAGATTTAATGTTATTCATGTTTGTTTAAGACTTTAAAGGAAATTATAGGTTTTATTGTATAATATATCCATCTCAAAACTACGGGGGCCACTTTTGTCAATTACCTAAAGATTTAAAAGACCCTCTCCCTCCTCCTGATACCCTCTCGATTCCGGCCAAATAGTCATCGCCGGCGACTATTCCTGCGAGGCCGAGCATCGTTTTAATGCGTGTTAATTCCTTCAGTTGATTCCAAATACGTTTCTCCACTCTTTCCCATCGAACCCCAGTCATTTAATTGCATTATTAACGTGTTATTAAGACAATAAATTGGGATTTAAAGCTTGTAACCGATCGGTTTAATGAAGCATTCATAACGCTCGATCTACTCGTCTAACATGTAAATTAATTACTCCATTTGATTCCTGCACACTTACACGATTCAAACGACCTATAATTCGTTGCAAACCGAGCCCAGAAAGTTTCTAATCGACTCCTAAAAGTTGCGGACCTATAACCCTTGTGTTCGAGCACTAAACGTGATTGTAGGTCCCTTTTCTTTGTGCCGTTTCATTCTTCGTTTGTATCCGATCAGAAGCCCTCTATTACAGGGTCCTCATCTGGCCTAAATCGGATTATTAAGAAAACTAGGGTTAGGGTTTTAGGTTGGGGAAGAAGATGAAGTTTTTATAATGGTTTAAATATATTTTGTTTTCAAGTAAATCAACAAATCAGGTTTGTGATGGAGTGGTTGTGTGTGTATGTTAGCAAACGAACCTAAATAAAAATTATTGGTTCAGAAAACATTTATTTTTATTAATTTTCCTATTTTTAAATCATTTAAACATTATTTAAATTCATTAAATCCATTTTAAATACAAATAAATTGAGAAAAATTATGGAAAAATTATTTTCACTGTTATACATCAGAAAATGATTATTTTTCATAAAAACATCATTTTTGGATCATATCTTGTATTTTTATTTATTTATATTTAATTAATTATAATAAACTATTTAGTTAAATGTAAATTATTAAAATATGGTTTATGGATATTTTTCTATAAAATAGAAAATATTCCTATATGTGGAAACATAGTATTATATTTCCTTAGTCACAAATTCAATCGTGAATCATGATATATTTCATTTAAAAGTTATTATTACATTCGAGTTATAATAAAACTTCATCTTCCCTACATAAGTCTAGCAAACCCTAATGCCTTGGACCCTAGATACTTTAGACTCTTAGACTTTTCCTCATTAGTATGCTTATACGTATAGGTTGAATTCTTCGGAATTCCCAAGTTAATCTTGAGACAAGTTTTGTTGGATTTGATACGCTTAGCAAAACTGTGAGTATATCTTTCCCCTTTTTCATGTTTTACTCTTTTGGGGCTACTCATGTACATTATGACAAAATGTTGTTCTGTTATTAAATGCAATTCTCATGTGTGTTTGCTTTATGTTAATTTGTGTGTATCTATGGCTGTCAAAATCATTAACCGTTGTAGCCTTGCATTTCAATGAATAGTACTATGGTATATACCCCTTGTGACTCTGTTGAGAGACTTTGGTCATTGTCTTGTGATTCATTATACTCAAAAATGGTTTTCAAAGTGTTGTCTTGTCTTAGGGTTGGTTTTGACTGATACTGCTTAAATACATAATTGCAAACGGTATACAACACATGAATTGCTAATCACTTTTTCTGCTATATGTATTCAAAACAGGGTATGCTCACCAATAAAATTTTTGTATTGACCAAATTATATGTATTCAAAACAGGGTATGCTCACCAATACATTCTTTAAGCTTTCGTATTTATATTTAGATTTTGATTCATTGTATTTTAGTTTAGCTGACATTTAGACTTGTTGTATTTTATTTCATTGTAATAAACTATGTAATCAATGTATCTAAATTTACACTTTAGTCCATGAGCTATTGAACAATCGTCACTACGTGGCACCTCGATGATTCCGCCATCGGTTGGGGTGTTACAACACAGCACGTTGCGGCGTGTCAACTCGAAAAATTTAGACTGAAATGTAAAACTAAAATTATGTTTTAAGATACATGAGATAAAGTTAAAAGTAAAAAAAATGCCGTGGGTTAAATGTAAAAAATGAAAAGTATTAAGGTTAAAAATGAAAAAAAAGTAAGGAAAAAACAAAGTAGGGTACTACATACAAAGCAAATGTACAACCCTTTAAAACACAAAACACTTGTTATGCATATTGTATAAGACCATGATGCACAAACCATTTATAAATTAATACTATATATAATACTAGCTTTTATCCCGGGAGTGTCCCGGGTTGAAAAATATAACCATTCTAATAATACTAATAGTAATAGTAATAATTATTACTCTTGTAATTAAATAAATAAAAAATGACCTTGCTATAAGGTGACACCATGTGTTGCAGCGTTTATGCGATTCTTTCTTGTAGCTTCTCTTGATGAAGTATACCTATCCATCTTTAGAAGAGTAAAATTCCAATAATAGCATGTCGATTGGGCTAAATTTCAACATTGTATATAAGAACCTGGTTTAAAAGAAAATACATGATTAATGAATAACCTAGCACTTAGTGTTTTTTTTCCTGTATGAACGAAACCCCATAAAAAATAGTCGTTTTTTTCTCCGTTTTTTATATAGCACTATGGTACTCGTTGGAAAGATAATAAAACGCTCGTTAATTTGATGTAATTTTTTTCTTTAAAAAATCTAGTATATAAAAGATATTAACGTTTAAAAATGATTGAGGAAACATTAGAGAGAAAAATCTAATTTTTTTTAAAAAATTTTAAAGAGATTAGGGTTAGATAAGTGTAGGAGAATGAATAAAAACAAAATTAAAAAATAAATTAAAAACTCTCACCTTAACGTGCCACGTGGCACATTAAAGGAAGGTTGAGGCCTTCATTGAATGCCACCTCATCAATATTCAATTCTTTTATTATAAGTTATAGATTATAGATTGTAAATTTATTTTTATTAGTTTAATAATATGTTTAATTAACGTTTCTTTAAAAAAGCTAAAAAATAAAGATTTCAGTGAAGTGAATCAGTTAAGTGCTGCCTCCAAAAAAGTGATTCAGTGAAGTGATGTGGCAGTGCAGAATTGGTTAAAATCAATGAAAGAAAAAAGTGATTCTAGTAGTGCCCCTTGTGACCTAATATATTTTTTTATTTAACCTATGTAAGGGGACGGGACACCACCAGATGATCATGGGTATCCCCTCTCTCTCCCTCGCCTCCCCTTCTCTCTTGACTACTGAGCTCACTATCCATATCATCCCGCAAATATTTAACATATCTCCCAGACGAAGTTCGACGAGCAAATGTTACAGTCAGCGGTAACAATTAAATGAAAATTTGTTCGATTAAAGCTGTAACCATTAGAATAAAAAAGAAGATATGGTGAATAATGAAGTGATGATACCTGTTAGAGAGATGTGGATGAAGGATGCAATGTAGCAAAAGGTGTTTGAACAGTGATGAATATTATTTATGGTGGATGGGGTGGTTGGATGAAGGATGCAATTTGGTATTAAATGATATGTCATGATGATTAGCGATTCTAATGTGTAAAGTGAGCATTTGCTAAAGAATAACATACATGTTCAATCTTTATTATAGATACACAATCAATCATCTTTTCATGTTTCCCGACTGTTTTCTTCATTCATACATAATTTAAGTATCTATTTTAATAATCGCCACATAAAAAATCGTTTTTTTTTTGTTTTTTGTATAGCACTATGGTACTCGTTGGAAAGATAATAAAATGCTCGTTAATTTGTTGTAATTGTTTTTTTTTTCAAACAATGTCATATAAAACAGTTATTAGCGTTTGAAAAACATGGAAGAAAGTGCGTGTGCCATGCACATGAGAGAAATATTTTTTTTTATTTTAAAGAGTTAACTGCAATTTGCGTCCCTGTGGTTTAGTGGAGCTGACACCTTGCACCCATTTTCGAAACCTTTTGCATTCTGAGCCATTATACTTGTATTTTCTTGCAGTTTGAGCATAACTGTTAACTTTCCATCCACTTAAACGTTAGATGCAAGGGTAGATTTGTAATTTTCCATCCAAATTAACCTTAATCCCATTCTTTTACAACATTACTGGCTGATCGATTAATAGAAAAAAACCTAGTCGAACACACAACACTAATGGCAGATTATCGAATCACTAATCTTTCACAATACAACAACTTTTGTGGTTAGTCGACATTGTACAAGAATTTGTGTGCAACAAATCACAATACAATACAATATCATAATACAATACAGATGCGTATGGTAAAAAAAACCCTTATACAACACAGAAATCGACGTCTGAAGTTTTCTTGTGTCCTAGAAATGTGATAACATGTAGATGCACCACATCGGCACAACTGATCGGCAATATCGAACTTTCGTGAGTGACCGACGACGAAGAATACAACATTACAAACTATAATCATGGTCGATTGTAGCAGCACAATGTGATCAGCCTTGATTGTTAGCAGCAGCTCAAATTGGTCAATCATAATCAATATCGATTGTACTTGCGGGATGGTTCGATTGTAATCAGGCTCGATTTCAAAGGATGGGTCGATTGAAGCAGGCTCGATTTCAAAGGACGGGTCGATTGAAGTAGGGATTTTCTAGGGTTGGATGGATGTGTCGATTGAAGAGGATGTGAATCAGGCTCGAATCCCAAATGGGGAAAACTTAGGGCTTCAAAGTGGGGTTTTATTATCAGATCATGTGAAGAATTTGGGTATTTTATTGAGAGATAAAAAGGATATTTTAGTAAATCACAGTTATTTTAACGTTTAAGTGGATGAAAAGTTAACAGTTGGGCTCAAACTGCAAGAAAATACATGTATAGTGGTCAGAGTGCAAAAGGTTTCGAAAATGGGTGCAAGGTGCCAGCTCCTCTAAACCACAGGGATACAAATTGTGGTTAACTCTATTTTAAATCATTAATGACATAGCATGCCACATGACACACTCAAGGAGTATCTTGTCCTCTTTAAGTGCCATGTGGGATTTTAAGCTTTGGTTTATTATAATAGATGTGTGAAAATAATTGATTGTTAGGTAAAGAATCAGTGAAGTGCCGCTTCAAAATGGTGTTTCAGTGAAGTGATGTGACAATGCAAGATTGGTTGAAATCAGTGAAGGAAAAAAACTTTACTAGGAGTGCCCTTCCCCTCTAAGGCTATATGGTGTGGTAACCAACCCCTCAAATACTACATAAGCGCCACATCATCTTCCCCTTTCCCTCCCCCAAACCAAGGAAATGGTTTCCCCCCTTCCTCCTTCCCCCAATTCCTTCAACGTTTAAAAGCCTTCAGCCAATCAAAAGCCTCGGTGAGATCGGTAGTATTTCACCAAGTTTGCCGATTTGTTTTCGGTGAAGGCGGTGTTCCCAAGTCCACCGAGCTCCACGTAGACCCACCGAGTCTTCTCCCAAGAACACACAAACTAGTCTATTATAGGTTGTTAATTAAATTGTGTGAACTTATTTTAGCATATTTTAAATACAAGGAGACTTGTAACCTTTATTAAAATAAATAAATAGTATTTGTTATTTGGTTCAAGTTATTTTACTTTTAATGTTTTTTTTTAATGGCCAACAAAAGTTTGTGTCCGACTACCTAGGGGAGTCCCCACACTATGGACAGACCCCCACGACCAACCCAATGGAGGGCCCGTACGTACCTCGGGCGGCTGGCGTAGTTAGGCCTGCCCATGCAGTTCCAGAAACCAGGGAAAACCCAACCCCTCACTCGCCCGTAGGCACGACGGTGAAGGATTAGTAAAACCCGGGCGAGATCAGGACTCAAACTCGTGACGATAGGCCAGGAGTCATCATCATTTCTCATTATGTCCCTCGTGGGAGTCAAACCCAGGACCCCCAAGAGGAATCCCCGACCTATTCACCAACTGAGCTACCCATGAAGAACATTTTTTTACTTTTAATGTAACTGAACACTTGTGAGGAAATTTGGAGATGTGCAAACAAAGTGGTTCTGTATTTGGAAACTTGGAGATGTGTGAACAACTAGGTCATGATTCAATTGGAGTTTACATATTGGTAGCAGGATTTTTTTCGTGTATATATACGAAATCAATAATGCGATAACAAAGGAAAATTCTGCAGAGAACGAGAATAGGTTTTCTCCTAAAACGAAGTTCTAGTTCCATGGGTTAAACGTACGTAGCGAATTCCTGAATATCGCGGGTCATACCATCACAACGTTTGGCGCTTACAACTGCTTTGTTTATAATTGCTCGGATAATGATCGATAGTTATCATTGCTTGCCAAATTATATCGAACTAATTTAATATTGCATTGTACTATTGTAGTAACTTAGAGTTACAACTGATGATTAGTTTTTCACTAAACAATAATAGCTGGCTACTTTTCTCTATATAAGTTTATGTTAAGGGGCCCATTTTTTTCTACTTGCATAGGGCCTCTGAGAGCCAGCGAATTCTCAAGGACGACCCTATTTAGAAGTCCTTATAAACATTTTCGTCCATGACTACAAATAGCCGAATCCAGACCAATAATGAATACAAGAGCTCAAAAATAGCTCGTAAATTAAAACATGATAATCTTTGGGTCATAATTAGTAGCAACGGGTATATATGCAAATAATGGAAAAAGGATTATATCACAAGCAGAAACAAAGCATTTGAAGCACCAAACACAGATTGTAGCAGATGTCAAACGACATTTAAACCTTATTCCCAAGTAACTGAAATCATGGAATTCGCAATGCCAGTGTCAGCAAACATTAGCATCTTTCTTCGCCACATTTTACTGCACATAATGACCACAGCAACTGGCAACAAACAATCAAATAATTTTTTTAGCTGAAATCAAAACGGGTCAAAAGTCACCTAAAGTGTATTTTTAATGCAAACAACTTGCTACTGCTACTGAAACACATCCTATTGGGCGTCTGCGAGGCAAGATAAAATGTTGATCCTTTGGGCTACTGTCTGTATATTGTAACACATCCTATTATTGAGAGAAATTTGCACATTAGTGTAACATAAAGTTCATGTTAAATTAACAAGTGAGTGATTAAATTGTCTACCTCCAGTAAACTTTCCGGTTGGATCATTCCACGCCATAGACACATTTTTTGACCCGTGATGGGGTCAATTACTAGAGTTACAGGAACAGAATCCAGCTTGTAGTATGTAATTATCTTGCTGCCCTCTTTGGTATCATCACATACCTATACGTAAACAGATAATGAGTTGGCATATAGTTTAATAACTTAAATAATATATTTTTAAAATACCCCTTAGCGAAACGATATAAAGATAAGCTGAACAATGTACAACTAGAAAATACTCATAAAAATAATGAGAATATTATTCTTCCAGTTAGTCATTGTAATTGACAAGCTAACGCTTATTTAAGAAACGAACCTGCCAGAAGATAAAATTAGAGGCGATTGTTTGAGCAACAACTTCATTGCCCATGTATCGCGGTTGAGCTGCATAACAATTATTTAAAAACAGCATTTAGCGATAAATTCCAAGCATGTACGTGTTATAAATGTTGTGGAAAGGGTAAGTAAAAATATACCATATGTGAGCTAAATTCCCTAGCGGATTGCACGTTCACCAGAAGCCATCTATTTTTGGCAACTGCAGCTTCTTTTGCCTGAAAATGTAGCAAATCAAGTATGATTAGTTTCTATTAATGACAAATATGATGGCCGGTAAGAAATCTCTTTTAGACTTTTAATTAAGTGACATAAGGTACAAAACATATAAAAATTTTACCTTCTCAAAGGACCCAAGGTACATCAAAGCATAGGGAGGACGGTACAAGTAAGCAAGATTATCTCTAGAAGTTCCTGCTGCTGATGTGGAACCTTCGTCTACTCCCCAGATTTCGTAACGTTTCAATTCCTCATACTGTTGAAGTACGTGTAAAGGAATCCTTGATCTTGATGGTTTAAAGATGTAATGATAAATAAACACATAATAAGCTTTGAGCGTCACGGATGAATATTACATAATTAACACATGCCATGATTCATCTATACTATACATTGTAGTATAGTATAGATGAAGTAATAACTTAAATGGTGTATGTCTGAAATTCCCTTAAAAATCAAGAGCCAGGACACAAAAACGCGACTTAATGTATGTAATTTTCCGCCACTCTGTAGTAAGAATATGGCGCATGATACAAGAAAAATTCCAACTATAATGAACACATATGCAAATATATTATTAGGAATTTCATATTACTTACCGGACATAAAGAAGTTGAATAGCTTCTTCAAGCTTCCGGCCTGTTGCCTGCATATAAGAATCACCATTTTGATTACCTTTAATGTTGAGTTCAGAACAATAATTTTGCATACGAAGATGATCTTACACTCCTCAAATAAAGATTGCAATAACAAAACAATGATACCAAAAGTAATAGAAGTAATGGCCATATCCAGCTATCAACTAACATTACAATCACAACACAAAACCATGAACTTATATAAGAAACTGTTACAAACATACACCACCAGATTGATGTTTTAATACTATTAGTGAACCAAATAAAATAGTAATCAGTCTTCTATATGAAACTTAGAACATATTAGAACAGTTGCACCTCTCTTTTGATCTAGGCACATGTTTGATTCATATATATACAAATTTCTTTTTATGTACTCATAAACATAACTACGTATGGATGAGAATCGAACCACATACGCATCACATGAGAAAGGACATGAAAGAATGAGGTGCATAACCTAGTGATCATTTGCCACATAAAAAAACATTCATCTTTCAAAAAACACTCATTTCGTCTTGGATAGGTACGTAGACCAAAAAATATTGCCACGTCAACACGCAAAAACACCCGAATGTAATACTTAGCCCACCGTGCCCCACCACCTAGTTGTATGATGTTCCTCCTCCATATGAACTACCCACCGAAAACTAAGAGTGGCAAAAACGCCCCAATAGGGACGGATGACAAAGAACGGCCACATGGCCTCCAAAAAACTCCCAAAACCACCTATTGGAGATGGTGTTTGGGCGGGAGGATAGTGAAGGCCAAAGAGTGCCCTGGCCCCTACCGTTTTTTTACTCAGTAGTGTAAATTTACGCGTTTTTAGCAGAATTTTTATATGTATTTAGTCTGCCCCCTCCGTTTTAACGGTTCCGTGACTTTCGCCCCCCACAAAAATTTCCAAACTCCACCATTGGTCTAACATCCGTTATAGATAGAGGCCAAAACTATAGCAAATTCTGCAAAGTTTTACACATAACAACATGATTGATCGCTCTTTATATCTGTTCATCAACATTCACATCCAACTAGCTAATATAGAAAAAGATACATACATTTGCTTAAACCCTGCGTCTAAACCAAATAAATAACCGGCTGCATCACATGTCATAACAAACTTTTCTTATTTCACACCATTCTATTTTATTTCTTAATTTAATAAAGAAAACTATAACATGATATTTATATCATCATCATAATATTCAGTTAATCCCACCAATAGCGAAAGCTAAGGTAGGGTCTGAGAAGGGTAAGTTATTAATGACATATGTTATATCAAAATATCCTTTTATAATTCTTAGACCTTCATTCCCACTATTTCATATTTCTTTTATTCATCCAATATAATATAATACACGAGTTTCTAACCGGTAAATCAATCGATTAAAACAACAACCAATTAAAAAAGAAAGAAAGAAAGAGGAATTATAACCTGCAAGAACCGCCGGGCACTATGGGCAGTCTGACCAAGTGCAGTTTTAAGAAAAGAAGCGATCGTTTTTTGCTGGTCTGTAGTTTTAAGAAAAGAAGCGATCGTTTTTTGCTGGTCTGTACCACCCTCCATAACCGATATTATTCTTCTTGGTACGTCGTTTAATAATCAATCAATGAGCAGAGATCAAATAACAAGTTTACTTTTTTTTTTTTTTGCTTTAAGATTTTTGGAGATTTGGGAATTTATAATAAGAATTTAAAACCCTTATGCAACTTAATTTCTTGTGTTGTAAGGTATTATGTAATCTTGGTAAACCCTTTTTCTTCGTACGTAAGAATATCATATTCTAATTATGGAATTGAATATACCTAGACTAAATTACAGATTTTATCTTTTATGTATGTATTTGCATGCGTCAACCCTTATCTTTACTAAATATCGGCCAATTTAGGTAATTAGTTTGTTGTGAGGGGATGAGGTGGCCATCATATATAACACCACATTCAACCAATCTTTATACGCCATGTCATTTTATTACATGTATCACATTTTACATGGGGTCGTCATCACTAGCTTTTTTTACTAAACTATAAAATTAAATAGCATTACATAAAAAAATAAAAACATTACCTAAACTAAGATTAAGGGGCTGTTTAGAAACCTCTTAATGAGACTCTGAACCATTCAGTGCGTTTGTTTCAAATTCTGAATGGAATGGTTAAGGCTGAACCACTAAGATTTGGGATGTCGCTGAACCATTAATCACTGAACTAGGCTGAACCTTAAGGAGACTCTACTACCAATGTGAGACAAGAAAATTAACCATTAAGAGGACCAACTTAATTAATGATTCAACACTTAACCATTCAGACCTCTTAATGATTAAGCACTTAGTCAACCAAACAACCCCTAAATAACATTACATTAATAAAATAAAACATTACATGAACTAAAATCAAATAACATTACATAAAATAAAAAGATAACTAGAAAACATAATTAACCTAAAATAGTTTTGGCCTTAAAAGTTGTCATGCCGAAACCAGATCAAAACATTGACCGACCTCAGAAGTATACTCGATGTGAGTAAGGTCTATATATAGCCATGTCTTCGCCTACGTTGGGTCTTCATCCATGTTTTTTTAAAAACATTTTCAAAGCGTTCACACTTCGTTTTGAGATCCGACCACTTGTGCGAGATTGAATCACTAGTGTGTTGTGTTCCACCGACTAGGACACTAAATTCGGCTAAAACGTTAGCCCATTGTAGAGCCCGACTAGCACGACTGGACGAGCTAGTATTTTCGTGTACGTTATTATATGTAAAAATGGTAGGATTTGTTTATGTATAATGGTAAAAAATGATGTTTTTAAACAGTCTAATGAACGTTGGAACGATCCCCAACGACTAATGTACTTCTTCATGGTCGTGATGTACATCGCGAGCGCAATACTTTTGGTCATCACGGACGTGATACTTTTTGGTCATCACGGCCGTGATGTACATCGTTAAATACAAACATGTAAATGTTCATATATTAGAAGAAGATTTTATTATTGAAATGGAGAGACCGTGGGAGGTGCATTGTCGCCTGAGGAGATCAATTAAAAGCAAGTTTGGAAGATGAAAGACAAGAGAAGAACAAAAGACAATTTCTAAAGTTTCAAACATTCCAAGCAATTGCTCGTTGGGATGGTGATAGTTAATCCTTAGAGGGGATTAGGCTCTTGAGAAAATAAGATTAGAGTGATAATTTTTGAAACAATTTTCTGGATATTTTTCATAACTCAAATATTACAAATTAAATAGGGAAATAGGGATACAAGTCCACTATGTCACTAAGGCATATACACCTTGTCATGCCCTTATTATTAGCCATTACTTTTCACTAATTGAGAGCATGTGTCACTACTAGCAATTAAACAAAATAACTTGTCAAACAATAAAAAGAAACTGAAATAATAAGTCTTCCATTACTCCACTTCTTCCGAATCAAGGCTGGAACTTCACTGGGCTTCTGATGGATCGTTTGGGCCTGCCTTGAGTTACTGGGCCTTCATGTTGCTGGACTGATGGTGATGAAGTCTGATGGGCTGAGCCCGTAACATCCCCACCTTGAAAAACTTCATTGTCCCAAATGACCGTAACATTTGGAAATTGAGCTTTAAGTGTTTCCTTATCTTCCAAGTCGCCTCTTCTAACTGTTGCTTTTGCCATTGGACTAACACTTGCGTTTTTCATTATCATCCAAATGAACGTCTAAGATGCTTTCGAGAAGGAACCCAACTTCCGTTTCACTACCAAAATTTATCAAGTCTCCTTTGTTAGCCCCATTCATTCCTTTGCTAAGTTTCAAAAGCGAGACATGAAAAACGGGATGTATATGGGATCCGACGGCAATTCCAACTTGTAGGCGACCTTGCCAATTCACTCGAAGATCTTTTACGGACCATAGAACCTGCGTGCAAGTTTTTTATTAGCTCGGACTGCCACCAAAGACTGACGGTATTTATGTAAGCGAAGATAAACAAAGTCGCCTACATTAAACTCTTTTGCCGAGTGATGCAAATTTGCATACTTCACCATTTTTTCTTTGCATTTTTAATCGCCTCTTTCAACTGAGATATAATACGTTCATGTTCCAATAATGACATCTCGATTGAGGCTATTTTCGTTGTACTGGAACATAGTCATGTAACGAGGCAACATCACGACCATATACGGCTTTGAAAGGAGACATTTCGATTGTCGAGTGAAAAGCCGTATTATATGAAAATTCAGCCAAATAAAGATATCGCTCCCATTTTTTTGTTCGTCAAAAACAGATGCCCGTAAGTACATCTCTAGTCCGCGGTTAACCACTTCGGTTTGACCATCGGTTTGCGGGTGATAGGCACTTGAATGCAAAAGTTGTGCACCCATAACTTGAAAAGTTCATTCCGAAACCACTAATGAAAACTCGATCATGATAAGAAACTATGGTTTTTGGTATACCATGAAGGCGATAAGTCTCCTTCATAAAAATTGAAGCTAAAGAAGCCGAAGTATACCCGGGAGATAAAGCGATAAAATGCGCGAACTTTGAGAGCTGTCGACAATAACCCAGATAGCCGTCTTGCCTTTAGATGGTGGAAGATTGTTAATGAAGTCCATGGATATGTCATGCCATGGATATTCCGTAGTGGGCAACAGTTGTTGTAACCGTAAGGTTTATGAGTTGGAGTTTTGATCGCTTGACAAATCGAGCACTTGTCACAAAATCCGCAACATCCTTCTTTAAGCCGAGCCATGTGAATGTACTGGAGAGATGCTTGATTGTTGCATTGATACCCGAATGACCACCTAAAAAATGAAGAATGAAACTCGTGCAGCATTCGGTTTCTCAAGTCCAAAATTGGTGGAATTAAAAGTTTGTCATGAATATAACAAGACCATCTTGGACCTTATGATATGGAAAAGAACTTGGGTCAGCCACACACTCTTTAATCAACTGTCGACCCACATCATTAGTCGAAAAGTATGACCGGAGCTAGTTCAACCAAGTCGTGGTTGGGTGAGAAAAGGCTAACATCGCTGGAATTTCGATTTGGCTCAAAGCGTTGGCCACTTGGTTTTCTTTACCGGGTTTGAAATGGATTTCAAAATCATAACCCATTAATTTTGTAACCCATTTTTGTTGCTCGGGTGTTTGGATTGTTTGGGTAAGAATGTGTTTAAGGCTATGGTGATCGGTGAAAATTCAAAATTTACGACCAAGGAGGTATTGTCTCTATTTTTTTACGGACTCGGTTATGGCAAAGAATTCTTTGGTGTAGGTGGATTGGGCTTGCATTGTGGGGCATAATTTCTTGCTAAATAAAGAAATTGGTTTATTGTTTGGGATAACACGACACCAATGGCGGTATCCAACGCATCCGTGGTGACGTCGAATGGTTCGGTAAAGTTTGGTAGTGCGATTTAAACTCTTTGGCTTTGAGTATGTTAAAATCTTGGTGGGCTTCGGGGTTCCATTTAAACTCTTTGTCTTTGAGGAGGTCGGTTAATGGGGGTGCTATTCAAGCATAAGAGGGCACAAACCTCCAATAATAACCGGTGACGTAGTGGAAGGCTCGAAGGGTGGTGAATGATGATGGGATTGGCCATTGTTGGATAACAAGGATTTTGTCGGGTTCAGGGGAAACACCTCGTGAGGATATTTTGTGACCCAAAAAAGAAAGTTCTTGTACTCCAAAAAACAATTTGGAGGCCTTAGTATGGAAGTTGTTTTTGGACAGTGTGTTGAGGACAAATTGCAAGTGCTCATAATGTTCTTCCTGGTTAGTGCTATAAATAAGAATATCATCAAAAAACACAAGGACAAAATGCCGAAGTACCTTTCAAAATAAATCGTTCATAGCGGCTTGAAAGGTTGACGAAGCATTTGTAAGGCCGAATGGCATGACGAGGAACTCGTAATGACCATCGGTTGTGCAAAAAGCGGTTTTATGCACGTCGTTTTGAGCGACTCGGATTTGATGATCCCGGAACGGAGATCAATTTTTGAGAAGAATGTGGCGCCATGGAGTTCGTCAAGAAGCTCATCGATTGTTGGAATTGGAAAACGGTCTCGAACCGTGGCCGCATTAAAAGCTCGATAATCAACACAAAAATGCCACGAACCATCTTTCTTTTTAACTAAAAGGACCGGTGATGAAAACAGACTTTGGCTTGGTTGTATGATCCCGTTTTGAAGCATTTCGACAATGAGTTGTGACATTTTTGTTTTTGATAATGAGGGTAGCGGTAAGGTTTGACATTGACGGTTGTGGATTCGGATATTAAGGGTATGTTATGGTCATGGAATCGGTTAGGTGGTAGTGTTTTTGGTTCTTGAAACAGTGAGTCAAATTCTGAGAGTAGAAGGGCTATGGTTGGGTCGATATGGGTCTGCAAGGTTTCGGTTGGAATGGGTTGTGGGTCATAGGTTAATGTGTGAAGTGATGCTACGTAGTGGTGGCGGATCAATGTTGACAGTGAACTAGAAGTGCAAATGCGGCCTAATGATTCCCCACGTATGGTGTGTTGATTGCCTTCTTTGGTGAATGATATTTCGGGATTGAAAAATCCGCCGATAAACGACGACGTGAGGCAAGCCAAGTAACTCCCAAAACAACATGAGTGCCTTCAACTGGTAGTACATAAAATGTAACTTGAAAAACAACCTTTTGAACATTGATTGGAACTGACGGACGAAAACCTTCACAATGGATGTAATCGCCATTGCCGACCATTACTTTAAAATGTGGAATTCGTGTTATGACTAACTGTAATAGTGCAGCGATGCGTGGTTGACGATGTTATGCGTACTCCCGCATTCGATCAAGATAGTGACTAGATTGGCCGTTTATGAACCCGTTGCTCGAAGGGTTTGTGGTGCGGATAAGCCGAAGTAGGCGGCATCCGAAAGGGACAATAGTTGTGGGGTAGGTGTGGTTGTGGTGTCGGCATATTTTCGGTTGGAGGTGGAGTTTCTTCAATGGGATCGTCACGGTCATCGTTGTCAATAATAAGTAGAAATTGCGGAGGCGAACACTTGTGACCCGGAAAATACTTTTCGGGACAATTAAAACAAAGACCTTCCTTTCTTCGTTGTTGAACAGCGGCTACCGAAAGCTTGGTAAAGGGAAGTTTTGTTGTTTTGTTTGTTGGGAGTTGGAAGCAAAGGTGGTAGGGATGCGGATGGTGTGCTAGTCGAGTTTTCAGGGGAAGTAGTTGAGTGAGAGAAATTTGAGGAGTTTTTGTTTTGATTATAGAATTTGGAAGATGGTTTGGTTGACTGTGAAACTTTGTCTTCGACAGTTTTAGCAAGTCCAATTGCTTCATTAAAGGTTTGGGGTCGGAGTACAGCAAGTTCATTCCGAATATCCGGTTTAAGGCCTGAAATAAAACAACTTCAAAGAGCTTGTTGGTTAAGGCCATTAACTCGGTTACTGACTCGTTCGAACTCGGTAAGGTAGCGGCTTCGTGATCTTCGTAGGTGAAGGTCCGAACCGCCTTTCTACTTCTCGTTTAAAATTGGTCCATGAAGGAAGTAGGTCGTTGTTGGCGAGGTTTTGATACCAAGCCAAAGGTCACCTATGAAGTAGAAGACAGCAAGAGACACTCGTTCGTTAACAGGGGTTTCATTTTATGAAAAGAAATTTTCGGCTTGAACAGTCCATCCTAGTGGGTTGGTTCCGTCAAAAAGTGGTATGGTTATTTTTGGGGTGCGACTATTGTTTTGGTTACTGGAGGATGCTTGGGGTGAGCCGGAGAATGGATTGTGGTGATTTTGGTTTAAAACGGATGATGGTTCGGTGTGTAGTTTATCGGACATGGTGGTGAGTACGTTGGCTTGTAAGTCGAGTTTGGTGTGTAGGTTCCGGGTTTCATCGAGTAGAGATTGAAATTGGGTTGCTTGATGGGCTGCGGCATTGAACGAATTAGTGATGAGTTGTTGGATAAGTTCATTGAGCGAAGGTTGTTGTTGGTCTTTGGATGAGGTGTCTTTTCGAGGGGACATTGGAGGTGAGTTGGTTAATGAAAGCACCAATGATAGTTAATCTTAGAGGGGATTAGCTCGGAGAAAATAAGATTAGAGAGATAATTTTTGGAACAATTTTCTAGATATTTTTCATAACTCAAACATTACAACTTAAATAGGGAAATGGGGATACAAGTCCTGTAGGATCGGTCTAACAAGAAATTAGTATCGCGCACGTATCGAATCGAGGGCGGAAATCAACGATTCGGTTAGTTGTTATAGGTGGGTGTTTATGGATAGGATAATGATAATAATAATAATAATAATAATAATAATAATAATAATTAATAATTAATAATAATAATAATATGATAGAGAGCACACACACAAAAACACACACTAAAAATGGTTGCACTTGATAGAATGAGCAAAAGTCTTTTTGAAGTTACTCAAGCAAGGGGTATTTATAGGGAGCCTTCATACACATCCTCATACACGTTCCACATACACGTTCCTTGTACGTGTATGAAGAGGGTGGGACGTGTATGAAGCTTTACAACTTACCAAAGTACCCTATGCCTATATAACACTATAATGCAATCTAAAACATCTTAAACGCTATACAATCATGCCTACGACTATTATGGACCGATCACTAGCTGGGGACACACACGAAGTTGTAAACAATCTCCCCTTGGACCAAGCTAGTGATCTGCAGACTTAACAAGTCACTGAGCTAAGGATGTCTGGAATGACGTTCACAGACTCTCCCTAAGGTCTAGCTAATGATCTTCGGTCTTCAAGTCTTTCACATCTGGCAATCTTCAATATGGGAAGACACACCACAGTGCACTAACAATCTTCCCCTTGGACCTAGCTAGTGATCTGCAGACTTAACCAGTCATTGAGCTGAGGATGTCTGGAATGACGTTCACAGGACTCCCTAATGTCTAGCTAATGATCTGAGGTCTTCAAGTCTTCACATCTGGAAGTCTTCAACATCGGAACATACACCGCAGTGCAATAACAAGTCCACTATGCCACTAAAGCACATACCACTTGTCATGCCCTTATTTCTAGCCATTACTTCCCACTAATTGAGAACATGGGTCACTACTTGCAACCAAACAAAATAACTTGTCGAACAATAAAAAGAAACTGAAATAATAAGTCTTCATTATCCACTTCTTCCGGATCAAGGCTAGAACTTCACTGGGCTTCTGATGGATCGTTTGGGCCTGCCTTGAGCTACTGGGCCTTCATGTTGGTGGACTGATGGTGATGAAGTCTGATGGGCTAACCTCGTAACAGATGGTAATGGAGGGAGTTTTGGAAATGTGGTAACATGGTAGATGCATTTATACCCAGACTTAAAAGATAAGTTGGGGAGATATTTTGCTTTCATTTGATTCGAGAATGTACTAATTATAGATGGGATGATAAAAAAAAACTCAAACAAAGGTCGTATCAGTGAGTATAGGGTCATAGTGAATGTAGAAAAGTTTGAAAAATAGGACAGGAATGATGGCCAGAATAAGGAACATGTGGATGGAAAAAGACTGGTTGATGGGGTGCGATGATGAACAGTCGAAGAAAATGGCAAGGGAATGGTAATCGTTCTTACAAAGAGATGTTAATGAAAGAGAATACGCATGTCCAAACTTTTGATATATTCACTTTATTATCAAAACAAACAATCACAAAACTATAATCCAACGATTACACCAGAGAATCTCTCAACAATACTCTAAACCAACCCTAGTATGATCATCAATAGATGATCTACTGATTACACCCCAAACCTAATCTATCAAGATCGTAATGTAAACCCTAGGTGAGAGAGAACTAAAGAGAACAAAGTAATCGTAAAGTGAACGACTGATTACACTGATCAAAGAGAGAAAGCACAAACTATATATACAGCTCTCACAATGCAAGTCTCGAGATGAAATAAACGGCCAGGATTAAAAGCTCTAAACAGATCCTACGGGTGAAACTAATTGTGTTTGTTTCACCCGGATTGCCAACGTGGCATGGGCCAGCCAAACTCTTTGGGCTTAAACAAACAGGACTGGACTTAAAAATCTTGAACTTCTGGACACGAACTCTACTGGACTTGAACTTTAGCCCATCAAACTCTTTATCAATCAACAGCCAACTTCCAGTCCAATACCTGAAATATACCTCATACAATATATTCAAATAAAAGCAAATAAAAGTGATTAAAAATGTAATGTAACATTTTAACACCCCCTCACTTTTATTGTCCAAACACATCAACCATTCTAAGCCATTTGCAAATCTGATCATGTTGATAAGCTAATAATCCTTTTGTAAAAATATCAGCATTTGATCTGCTGATTTTATATTTTCAGGTTTAATAAAACACCTTTTGCAACTTTTTCTCTTTAGAAAAAAATATCTTCTCAAAGTGTTTAGTCTTGTCATGTAATACAGGATTAGTTGCTATAGCTATTGCAGCTGTATTATCACAAAATAGAGACACATGAATACTAACCTTAACCTTCAATTCAGTGAGAAGATTTAACAACCAAAGAACTTCACATGTTGCAGTACACATAGACCGATACTCAGCTTCAGCCGTGGATCGTGATATAGTGGACTGCTTTTTACTTTTCCAAGTAATCAAACAATCACCCAAAAATACACAAAAACCAGTTACAGATTTCCTAGACACTAGACATTTGGCCCAGTCAGAATCTGCATAAGCTTTAAGTTCTATACAATTACTTTTCCTAAAGCTTATACCATTCCCTGGTGATCTTTTCAGGTATCTCAGAACTCTCATAGCTATCTTAAAGTGAGGCCTTGGTAGGCTTGTGCATGTATTGACTTAATACATGTACAGAATAAGCTATATCAGGACGAGTATGAGATAAATAGATCAACTTGCCAACAAGTCTTTGGTATCCAGTAATATCTATAAGGTTCTCACTTTCCTTATGTGATAAAGAGGTAATAACATAGTTTGACTCCAAAGGACAATTGACAGGTTTGCAGCCAGTCATACCATACTCTGCCAATAAGTCATTTACAATATTTTCTTTGGGTCAAAACTAGTTCATGGTTGGTTTCTACCACCTCTATACCCAGAAATACTTAAGGGTTCCTAAATCTTTAATTTGAAACTTGGTTTTAAGAAATTCTTTAACACTTTTTTCTATTTCTTATGACAATTTCCAGTTATGATAATATCATCTACATATACTAACAACACTATCATTACAGACTGATCATTTTTAATAAACATAGAATGATCACACACAC
>JAUTDX010002798.1:0-29175 GCA_030844895.1 Ambrosia x helenae | reverse complement strand
GTTCTCTTTTAAAACTTATAAACTACTAGGGATGGTCCCTACTCTTCTTGATACCCACATTCCACAGAATTAGCTGATGGGAAACCTATTGAGGTAATCCACATCCATCGTGACTGTAAGCTCGAGCTAGATGGGCAATTATTTGCAATCGATCTTCTGCCTATCACCCTAGGAAGCTTTGATCTCGTGGTTGTGTGGACTGGTTGTCCAAATATCGGGGTAGATTCTTCATCTTGAGAAGATCGTTCGCATACCTCTTCCTAGTGGAGAACTATTATCTATTCAGGGTGATCGTGGTGTGGCGCCATGGTGGGCATCATCTCATTCTTGAAAGCCCATAAGTGTATTCGAAAGGGCTATCGGGCCATTCTGGCTAACATTCTTTGAGGACATCTCTGTGGTTCGTGACTTTCCAGATGTTTTCCCTGAGGATCTACCTGGACTCCCACCTGTTCGTCAAGTGGAGTTTCAAATTGATCTTTCACCTGGGGCGGCCCTAGTTGCACGCGCACCATATCGCTTAGCCCCAGGTGAAGTTCAAGAACTATCTACCCAACTCCAAGAGCTATTGGATAGAGGTTTATAAGACCTAGTCTTCACCTTGGGTAGCCCCAGTCTTGTTTGTTAAGAAGAAGGACGAGAGTTTCCGCATGTGTATTGATTATCGGGAGTTTAACAAGGTGACGGTTAAGAACCGCTACCCTTTGCCTCGTATTGATGACTTGTTTGACCAGCTTCAAGTGTCAAGTTTCTATTCCAACATTGACTTGAGGTCAGGGTATCACCAGTTGAGAGTCCGAGAGGAGGATGTGGCAAAGACAGCCTTTCGAATTTGTTATGGACATTATGAGTTTTTCGTAATGCCATTTGGGCTAACCAATGCACCGGCTGTATTCATGGATCTTATGAACCTAAGACTTATTTGGACAAATTCGTCATAGTGTTCATAGATGACATATTGATCTATTCCAAGAGCATGGAAGAGCATGAGCAACACCTGCAGCTGATCTTGGAACTCTTGAGGAATGAGCAGCTGTATGCGAAATTTCTCATAGTGTGACTTCTGCATTCGAGAGATCCAATTCCTAGGACATATGGTTAACGAGGCAGGAATACATGTCAATTCCGCCAAGATTGATGCCATTAAACAGTGGAGCTCCCAAGACTCCTACGGAAGTGCGCCAGTTTCTCGGTCTTGCGGGATATTATCGCAGATTCATTGAGGGATTCTCTAAGATCGCTCAACCCCTAACTGCATTAACACATAATTGTATTACTTACAAGTGGGGAGATGCCCAAGAATCTGCTTTTCAATTGTTGAAAGCGAAACTATGCAGTGCACCAATTCTATCGTTACCTGAGGGTACTGACGACTTCGTGGTGTATTGTGAAACGTTTATCCAAGGTTTAGGGTGTGTACTGATACAGTATGATAAGGTGATCACGTATGCATCATGTCAGTTAAAGGTTCATGAGAAAAATTACACCACCCATGACTTGGAACTAGGAGCTGTGGTTTTTGCTCTAAAGATTTGGAGGCACTATCTCTATGGGACTAAGTGTACGATCTTCACTGATCACAAGAGCCTCCAGCACATATTCGATCAGAAGGAGATGAACATGCGACAACGTCGATGGTTCGAGCTTCTGAATGATTATGACTAGGCCATTAAATATCATCCAGGGAAAGCTAATGTAGTAGCGGATGCCCTTAGTCGTAAGGAAACAAAACTCAAACGGGTGCGAGCTTTACAACTTACCATACATTCTAATCTTTCTGATAAGATACGTGAAGCCTAGGGCGAGGCCTTGCAAGAAGAAAACATCGGGCTTGAGACTTTGCATGGTGCTGATAAGAACCTAGAACTGAGGACAGATGGTCTTTAATACTTCATGAATCGAGTCTGGATTCTGCGTTTTGGGGATCTCAGACAACTTGTGCTCAATGAGGCTCACACCTCTCGTTATTCAGTACATCTTGGTTCGGATAAAATGTACCAAGATCTCAAAACCCTTTACTGGTGGCCAAACATGAAAGTTGAGATAGCCACTTATGTTAGCAAGTGCTTGACTTGTGCAAAGATTAAGATTGAATATCAGAAACCTTCAGGCTTACTCCAGCAACCAGAAATCCCTATGTGGAAATGGGATGGAATTTCTATGGACTTTATCACAAAGCCCCCTAGAGCGCCAAGTGGGCATAACATGATTTGGGTTATCGTCGATCGTTTAACCAAATCGACACATTTCCTAGAAATAATAGAAACCGGCACGCTGGAGAAACTGGCCAACATCTATATTAAGGAGGTCGTCTCTAGGCACGGGGTGCCTACTTCTACATATCAGATCGCGACGCGCGATTTACTTCTCATTTTTGGACTACTCTCCAAGATGCATTGGGGACTGGCTTAGACATGAGCACAGCTTATCACCTTCAGACGGATGGGCAAAGTGAACGTACCATCCAAACACTAGAAGATCTACTACGAGCATGCGTGGTGGACTTTGGCAATAGTTGTGACAAGCACTTTATGGATGCAAGTGTAGATCTCCCATCTGCTGGACTGAAGTTGGGGATAGCCAGCTAACAGGTCCTGAACTGGTGCACGAAACTTTTGAGAAGATAGTGCAAATCAGAAACCGGATGGCTACTGCTCATGATCGACAGAAAAGCTACGCCTATAAGCGTAGGAAAACCTTTGGAGTTCCAGATTGGGTACAAGGTATTATTAAAGGTATCACCTTGGGAAGGTGTCATACGCTTAGGGAAATGGGGGAAAGTTGAACCCGCGATATACCAGACCATTCGAGATTGTCGATAGGATTAGTCCAGTAACTTACAGGTTAAACCTGCCGAATGAACTTAATGGGGGTATACGATGTATTCCACGTATCGAATCTAAAGAAATGCTTATCGGATACAACACTGGTGGTGCCACTGGAGGAGATCCAGGTGGACGATCAGCTATGGTTCGTGGAAGAACCAGTGGAGATTCTTGAGCGGGGCGTCAAGAAACTCAGACAGAGCACCATATCTATTGTTAAGGTGCGATGGAAATCTCGTCTAGGACCGGAATACACGTGGGAACGCAGGGATCAAATGCGGCTTAAATACCCACATCTCTTTACTGAACCTGAACCTATGCATAGACCAAACACTAAACGTAAAGCAGCTCTCTCAAAGTGAATTTCGGGGCGAAATTCCTTTCAACTTGGGGATGATGTGATATCCGGGAACCAAGCGCACACTTTTCTAGCTGGCTTTATTGTTTACTTGTTGAATTTCGGGACGGAATTCTTTTCAACTTGGGGATGATGTGACATCCCGCATTTTTAGGTTAATACTTTTACTGAACTCTAGTTAACTTGCGTGTTCATACGTGGTTAAATACTTAACTAGGGTTAGTTAAGAAGGTCTAACATATGTTAGATGATATTAACATACGTTATAATTAGAAAAATCCTTGTTCTGACACACACACGAGTCCTGTATCCCGAACGTTGGTGATTTGTCTAGCATACATGATAATGTGTACAATTGAAATATGATGAACGTGAAGTAACGTGTTTATGCGAATTATTGCTTAACTGATAGTCAATACGTAAACCATGCAAATTACATACACTCTATGATTAATATGTTATGAGAGGATAAAAACAATGGTTTTTTTTATGTAAGTTAGGGTGGTTAATATTGTCGGGACTAGTATCGGGTTTAAAATAATATTAACGGGTCCGATTAGCAAGTTAAAAACCCATAATACTCAATTACTTGGGCCCCAACCCTCTTTGCGCCGTATACCATCCCCACCCCACTCTCTCTCAATTCAATCAAACAACAAATTCTCTTGATTAATCCAAGTGGTGTTGGGTGGAATCTCTAAACCTTGAGGATTTCTTGCATTGAAAGGTATAATTTTTATAAGTTTTATGATAATTGTTAATGTTTTGAAAAGCTTATAAAAACCCTAGAAACTCTATGATTATGAATCGCATATGTATTTGTTTGTGTAAATTCTTAGATGTTTTGTATGGAGGTTTATGTGAATTGATGTATGTGATTATAATTGGGGTTTTGGAATGCGAAAAATACAGATTTTAACATGATTGTATATGAGGATTTCATGGAATATGTGATTATGGATGATTAGGGTTTGTAAGTAACTTGTTATGCATGTTTCAGTTTATGGCAGATTCATTTTGATAGTTTGTAGGGCTGTTATGTGGGGTGTAACTTGATTTTTTTGATTGTTACTTGATACTAGAACCTTATTTATGATGTTAAGTTTTCGAAAAGTCCAAGATCATGCGTTTTTGACTTGTTTTGATATTTTTCTATGATGTTATAAGTTTAGAGGTGTAGGCTGATTTTCGGATGTGAAAAATCAGCCGACTTTAAGGGCCTGTAAATTGAGTTTTACAACTCCGTTGGTCGTGATTTTTGACTGTAGATGCGTATATGAGGTCCAGATCTTTTCCCACAGATTCACCTCGTTTTGATAAACCTACGATTTTTAATGAAATTTTGACTAAGCTGCTATCAACAGTACGTTTTTCTGGAGGAGGCTGAACTAAATTAATTTTCATAAAATTTTGAAGGGTTTTGTGATAAAATAAAAATAGTGACGTGAATGGGAAACCCATAGGAACTTCCAATAAAATTTTGAGGACCTGAAGAGTGGATTTGATATTTTATAAAAATTCGTTTTTATAAGTAAAAATCTGTCCAGAAATCGCAATTATGAGAAACAATGATTTGTTGATATTTTGTAGGTACTGATGAGTTATTATTATGAGACCCCTTATAGGAATATGTGTACATGATATGTGTATGTTATAGATGACATGATAGGTTGATTATGTGTAAGTGTGTAATGGATACTTATCGTGTTAGAAGTTTTGCATGCTCCTTTATGAATTAATCACCAACGACTTGCACAGGTCATACATGGTCTACTTGTGTCGAGTCTATTTGCATGAGGTGTCACCTAGGTCATTGTAGAGTACAATGGTTTGGGATAATTAATATGTGTAACCGCACTCACACACTCGTAAATTTGTGTTCGATAGGTTATCGATAGGCGAGTAGTCTACCACGTTTCAGTCTTTGCGGTTTATATTAACTTTTGAAACCTAAGGTGAGTTTCACTAATTTTTCTCAAAAGCATGCGTCTCGGTTTGAGACAACTTACTTAGCGTTTTCTAGACGGATTGGGACTACTTTTACATCCTGGTTTTAGGGTGCTAGGTTCACAAGGTGAATCTACTTTTACTAATTCATGCTATATGTCCTTGATGAACTAAACCAACCCTATCGTTGAAGTCCTTCTAGATACCGAATGAATTGCCTATTAGGTTTCGCAAACCTCACATCATGCTGGGAGCATGGGTGTCAACTGTAACTTAACATTTTATTGTCATTGTTGATGAGCAATGACGCAAGGCACTTTGCTCACTATTGTAAGATCTCGCTGTTTAGCAGTTCGGTATCACCGATATTAGTTATCATGAGTGGGTTAGCTACCCCTGGCATATGAATTAGCTGTTTACTTGTTGTTACATGGTCTGGGAGGCCGACGCTTTTATTTGTTGTTACGTGGACTGGGAGACCGACGCTTTTACTTGGTTACGTGGTTTTGGAAGCCTACGCGTTTACTTACTCATTTACTTTACTTTGTGAACTCACCAACAATGTTTATTGACCCACCATGTACATGCTTTTGCAGATAGTTAGCTACCGGTGTCACAACTAGGAAGCACTGCACATTTCACTGCATTTGGGGTCTTGGGCATACACCTAAATTACATATCATGCTTTTACGTTTTCTTTCATATTGTTTTAATTTGGGCGCGTTGTGATATACGTTAAATTACACATATAAAAGTCCTCGGTTCACTCCAATTTTATATGTTTTTGGCCTTATACATGATGAATTGGTACTTATTTGGTATCTTTATGATTACAGGTCTTAAACGATGTCCCGGAAGCAAACCCGAAGAAAAACGAGGATTTCGGCCCTCTATCAGGAGAACTTTTGCGCAGCAGCTATTCGGATCGTTTTTACCCCTTCTAAAACCCAATATCCGACTTCGACTTTCAAATAAGAATTGTTCTACGCCCCGAGAGCTTTCCAGGCATATAAAGAACATCTCCTAAAGATTTTTCTACGATTTTATATGCAATTTTAAAGATCGTTCTGTCGTGCTGTTTTCTGTGAGCGACCGCTCACTCCCTGTGAGCGGCCGCTCGCTCCTCCAGATTTTTTCAGAAACGTTCTAGAAGGCCTACGTCAGCTTACGATCAACTTGCAACACTTTTTGAAAAGTGAGCAGCCGCTCACAGGCTTCGAGCGGCCGCTCACAGGCCCTGTTCTGCTATAAATGCCCCATTCAGCCCACTGATCGATTATTGGGTTTTGGAGAGGCGATTTTGGACGATTTTCGAATGAACCAAGCTGCTGGAAAGCCGTTTAACAAGCCGGGATTCGATCCTAGTCATCTAGCATCATCCAATCCTTCACATTCAAGATTTATGGTTTGATCTATAAACTTTAAGTTTGTTCAAATCTGAATATTTGGACTTGTTTGTGTCGTTTATGTATTTCGTTATTGTATACGGATAATATCTAGTAATAGTTAGTAGTTAAAACAATCACTTGTATGAAATCAAGTTTTGTATGAATTTGGCGTTTTTCAGGTTTGAATCTTCATGATTTGTATGTAAACTCTCCTGTTGTTGTTGTAGTCTCGTTTGATATTGTTGTGCCTTGGAGGATTAACAAAGTATAGGTTAGATATGGTTAAAAACTCCTAGTTTATGCTTTGTTAACAAAGTTAATAACTTGTTAGTAACTTTGTGCCATGAAACTGTAACCGGGTATTGGTTTAGTAAAAGGTAGTTTCAATAATAACCGAGAGTATTGACTTGCACGTAAAATAGCTTTAATCGGCTAAATGGTGTTATTGCGCGTCTTTGACACAATTAATGATCTTTTTTAGAGGTTTTGGTTGAAATCGCTTTCTTAGTAGATTTATGTTCAAAGCGTGCAAGATGGGATTGATTATGTATGAATCTAGTTTATGCTCGTTGTTGTGGCTATATTGTGTTTATCAGTGTAGCTTTCTTAATCGAGTGAGGTTGGGGACTCCCGAAAGGTGATACTGACTTATATTTAAAGATTCTCATGAGATCATATCAGCTGCGCGCTAATAAACAACTTGAAGTGGTTAACGTGTGTATTCGTGTTACCTTTCTGTATAGTTGTCATGTTAGGATGCCCGAGAGGGAAACTAACTGTCGGAAAATGGGAATGTTGATCACGCCTTTATTTCTTATTATATGTAGATGACATGCTAGGATTGGCGTATTATAGTTTATATAGTTTTATTTTCTATTTGGAGTCTTTTATATATATATATATATATATATATATATATATATATATATATATATTTGCTATGCTTAGTTTAAATTAGATTAAATTAGTTAAAGCAAACATTCACTATCTTTTCTTACGGTAAATCAGTGACAACGGTTCAGTACAATCGCTCCGCGTGCGTCCATGGATCGATACTTGGTTCTTATCTGTATATTACTACATATATGGCAGGGTAAACTTGCCCTATTGTGTGTGTTTTAATATTAAGGTCTAAACCATTTTTATAAATATTAAAGCAGAAACGTGTGTTAAAATCCATTGAAAAATATGTATAGTATCGCACACGTCAAGTTTTTGGCGCCGTTGCCGGGGATTCGACGAGCTTTAGGAACGACCTGAGTTACTCCTTTACCGGTGTACATGCTTGTGAATATATGTCTATACTTATTTATTTGATTCATTCATTTGTTTGTACCAATCTTTATTTGTTCGTTTATTTGTTAAGAAAAATATTATGTTTCTTTTCTTTATTTGATTAAGTTGTTTGTTGATATTTTGGATTGATTATTTATTTGTTCATAGGTTGCATATATATTTGTTTATCTACTCGTTAAATAGGATTGTTTTATTGATTATTTGTAAATTTGAATGTTAATATATTTATTTGATCGATTATTGTATTTATTGATTTGTGTATAAATTTGATTGATTCGATTTATTCGTCCGAATTCGGGCTAATTTTTTTATTCGTAGATTTTTAGTGTTAAATTCTTTATTTGTTGATTTTGTGTTCGTATTTGTTATCTTTTTGTATAATTATAATTTTTTTATGTAGTATATTCTTTTTGTGTATATATATATGGAATTATGGGTGCGTTAATTTTAAATTCGACGGTTTGGATGCTTTTGCATACGGTTTAGGTTAAGAAAATTTGAGAAATTTCGTTGATATAAAAGTGGTTTTCGTGAAATGAAAACCGATTTTGTATTGAAATACATTTAGGATCAGTTTTAAAACGGGTTGGACATCTAGTCCAGATGGGCTAGGTGCAAGTTGGCGGACAGTAGATACCCGGTTCGATCCGGCGGCACCATTTTTCCAACCCACACATTTTTATTCTGGTCCGCTCGACTGTTCCGTGGCAACCATCATCATTATTTTCATCCATTATCTTCCGTTATATTATTATTATTATTATTATTATTATTATTATTATTATTATTATTATTATTATTATTATTATTATTATTATATATTTTTTCGGTGAAAAGGGTTGTTTTCGCGCAAAGCAAAGAGACGGTCTTTATCTTGTTGTGACGCGCGAGCACCTTGAGTCATTGTATCTACTTGCGCCACGCGAGAAGCGGTCTATACTTCTTCGCGATGCGCGAGTGATTATGATTCCATTGAAATTTTTTGTATATTTTCATAATGTATATCTTCATATTGTTTAAGTTTAGTGTATAGTTTTTAGTATTTTGATTTTGTATATTTCTTTTATTTTTCATTGATTGAGTCTATATTTATCTTTGTACATTGTGTCAGTCTAATCATGGGATGATCAATGTTCTTTTCATTGCTTGATCGATCTTTTCGCCCGTATTCAATCTCCATTCGGGCGAGAGCGATCTTAAAGAAATTCTTTTATGAAAACGGTCATTCCAACAAGTCAAAGTCCAAGTTGGACTGAGTTTGAAGTCAACGGGCATCAATTAAAATACAAAAATTAAAGCCCGTATGACCCGGATGTGGAAATACTTGAATTCCACAACCACGCGACTAAAACGCGCGTGGAAAATCGAGTCAAGCTATCGACTCGTGCAAAAACGTAGGTTAGCAGGGGCATTCATGTCTTTTGTTACTTCATAATATCCTAAACTAATCTTAGTTGTAATTAGGTTAGTTCATGAAACTTTGGGGCACTCTTCATAATTGAACAAACGAGCCCCAAGTTCTATAACACTTCATAAATATTCGGTTTTTAAACGCCTTTTGTAAAATGACTTGAATTTGAAATGATTTTGCAAAATCGTAGTGCATAGGTGTTAAAATTCCGAATTGGTTTAAATACTTCATAAAGGTGAAAAGCTCGGCCATTCGATCACCAAAGTTACATAAATTTTCAAAAACCAAGTGCTTGAATGGCCGGTTTTAGAGTGCATTTGGCTAAAACACTGCAAAAACGGACGATAGCCAGTGCACGGGATCGAAAAAAAACGAGGCTGCAGCAGAAATTTGACGCGCAGGGTGCAGTGAGCGGCCGCTCACTGCCCCCGCGCGGCCGCTAAAATAGTTTGTTTGTTTGTTGGTCGTTTTCTTTGGCGTCTTTAGGGTCCGGGTCCTATGCCTTCGATTATGTCTAACATATTTAAGAGTGTTTTAATGCAGACGAGGATGATTTGGAGGCTAGTCAGACCGTGTGAAGGCGGTGGTGGTATCTTTACTATATTTTATGCACTATTGTGGTTGTGAGGTTTCGTTTTGGGTTTCTTTTAAAACCCCTCGGTTTATGTATTCATTTTAGACAATTTACTTTTATGTCTTTGTTTTAAATTCAGTAATAATAAATTCTAGGAGTTTGATGTTAACGAGTTGTGTGTTTTGCAACACCCTTTTGCCTTTATACCTTTCGCTTCTTTTTTAGCACTTTTACTGAGGAAAAGGAGTTCAGGATACACACGAGCACTGAGGGCTGAGCAGAAACGACAACGTCCATGGATGCCCATCAGTTTGCTCCGGCACCAGGGGAGTTTTTAGTTCCTCTTCTTTGCACTATAGTTTAGCTCTTCATAATGCTTTACCATTTTTTGGGTCCCATTGAGGACAATGTGATGTTCAAGTGTGGGGAGGGTAACTATATTAACTTTACTTAGCTTACACTATAGTCTAGCTCTTCATAATGCTTTACTATTTTTTGAGTCACATTGAGGACAATGTGATATTCAAGTGTAGGGAGGATTTTTAACAGTATTAGCTTTGCTTGTCCCAAGTTGTGAAAAAACTCCCAGTTTTTAATTTTTGTGGCATAACATAAGCAAAAAAGCCGTGAATTCTTCATAATTTTTGTAAATTAGTACGGTTGGCTGTGTTTTAGGAAGCATTAGATTTGATAAAAGCGGACAAGACAAATGAAAAACAATAGAGTTTGATAAGCGTGGTAAACAAAAGAGTGACTGGCATGTTAATTTTTACACTTGTACCCATTCCTTCCGTTACGTGAGCATTCTTTTTGAGCCTTTTATTGCTTTTTCGATACTTGCTCGCTATATGCGAAATATGAGTGCGCCGAATGGCTTATGTGATTTAGAACTTGTTATTAGCATACTTTTCGAGATCATATATATGTAGAATTGCATGAAAGTGATTGAGGCATTTAGGATACCCTTTTGATTTAAACCTTTTCTTTTCGTTTTATCTGTTTCTCGCACCCAAATGTTATCCATTAGTTAACCATGTTGAGCCTATATTCCATGTTTTTGTTACTTAGCCTACCATTTCACCACTTAACCAAATTTAACCTTTTTACTTTAAACCCTTTGTGTTGAAACTCGGTTTAGGTTATCGTTTGACTCGTTTTATGTTGTATATGGTTCATGTTCGGGCATTTAGACCCTGTGTTTTGTGTATATTCATGTTGTAGTTATCAGTTGTATTCAGTATTGTAAGTAAAAAAAATATCAGAAAAAAGATATGCAGAAAAAATAGTATACCCTAAAATAGGGTGATTTAGAAGAGTTTGAGCAGTTTTCAGTGCTTTAAAGATAGAACTCTTTGGTTAGCTCAAGGTAAATAAAAATCACCTATATTCGCGTGTGGTTTGTATAGTTTACGTTTGTATCTATTAGTTAGACATACCGCCGAGTTTTAGCCGTTTTGTCACTTTAAATATCCATTCCATACCCTTTACCTTTGCCTATCATTACAACCCACAAGTACTCTTGATCATTTATGCATTTCTATATATGAATTGGTAGAGATTAGATCTTTTAACAAGCATATGATATCGCACAAGTCATTGTCTAGGCATTGAGAGTTTACACATACACATTTTATATGTATGATCCACAAATAGCCGAGTGTGTGGGAACATTGTGAGTGGTGTAAAGATATGCATGCTTAGTCGATTTGATGTTAACCATTGCTTTTGATTTCTATATTTCCAAGTGCTTGTCGGTTTGAAATCTTTGATGATGTCTTTTGACAAACCAGCTAGCCATCTGATTTATTAACTTTCCGGTTCGTTACTCGTGTTGCCATTGGGAGTGTTGTTGAGTTTTCTATTGCTTAGGGACAAGCAATGTTTCAGTGTGGGGATGTTTGATATACGTTAAATTACACCTATAAAGTCCCGGTTCACTGCCATTTTTATATGTTTTTGGCCTTATATATGATGAATTGGTACTTATTTGGTATCTTTATGATTACAGGTCTTAAACGATGTCCCGGAAGCAAACCCGAAGAAAAACGAGGATTTCGACCCTCTATCAGGAGAACTTTTGCGCAGCAGCTGTTCGGATCGTTTTTACCCCTTCTAAAACCCAATATCCGACTTCGACTTTCAAATAAGAATTGTTCTACGCTCCGAGAGCTTTCCAGGCATATAAAAAACACCTCCTAACGATTTTTCTACGATTTTATATGCAATTTTAAAGATCGTGCTGTCGTGCTGTTCTCTGTGAGCGACCGCTCACTCCCTGTGAGCGGCTCCGCTCGCTCCTCCAGATTTTTTCAGAAACGTTCTAGAAGGCCTACATCAGCTTACGAGCAACTTGCAACACTTTTTGAAAAGTGAGCGGCCGCTCACTGGCTTCGAGCGGCCGCTCACAGGCCCTGTTATGCTATAAATGCCCCATTCAGGCCACTGATCGATTATTGGGTTTTGGAGAGGCGATTTTGGGCGATTTTCGGATGAACCAAGCTGCTGGAAAGCCGTTTAACAAGCCCGGGATTTGATCCTAGTCATCTAGCATCATCCAATCCTTCACATTCAAGATTTATGGTTTGATCTATAAACATTAAGTTTGTTCAAATCTGAATATTTTGACTTGTTTGTGTCGTTTATGTATTTCGGTATTGTATACGGATAATATCTAGTAATAGTTATTAGTTAAAACAATCGTTTGTATGAAATCAAGTTTTGTATGAATTTGGCGTTTTTCATGTTTGAATCTTCATGATTTGTATGTAAACTCTCCTGTTGTTGTTGTAGTCTCGTTTGATATTGTTGTGCCTTGGAGGATTAACAAAGTATAGGTTAGATATGGTTAAAAACTCCTAGTTTATGCTTTGTTAACAAAGTTAATAACTTGTTAGTAACTTTGTGCCATGAAACTGTAACCGGGTATTGGTTTAGTAAAAGGTAGTTTCAATAATAACCGAGAGTATTGACTTGCACGTAAACTAGCTTTAATCGGTTAAATGGTGTTAGAGGTTTTGGTTGAAATCGCTTTCTTTGTAGATTTATGTTCAAAGCGTGCAAGATGGGATTGATTGTGTATGAATCTAGTTTATGCTCGTTGTTGTGGCTATATTGTGTTTATCAGTGTAGCTTTCTTAATCGAGTGAGGTTGAGAACTCCCGAAAGGTGATACTAACTTATATTTAAAGATTCTCATGAGATCATATCAGTTGCGCGCTAATAAACAATTTGAATTGGTGAACGTGTGTATTCGTGTTAGCTTTCTGTATAGTTGTCATGTTAGGATGCCCGAGAGGGAAACTAACTGTCGAAAAATGGGAATGTTGATCACGCCTTTATTTCTTATTATATGTAGATGACATGCTCGGATTGGCGTATTATAGTTTATATAGTTTTATTTTCTATTTGGAGTCTTATATATATATTTGCTATGCTTAGTTTAAATTAGATTAAATTAGTTAAAAAAACATTCACTATCTTTTCTTACCGGTAAATCAGTGACAACGGTTCAGTACAATCGCTCCGCGCGCGTCCATGGATCGATACTTGGTTCTTATTTGTACATTACTACATATATGACAAGGTACACTTGCCCTATTGTGTGTGTTTTAATATTAAGGTCTAAACCATTTTTATAAATATTAAAGCAGAAACGTGTGTTAAAATCCATTGAAAAATATGTATAGTATCGCACACGTCACGTTGTTTTGCGCATGGTTTTGAAAGGTTTAAATTTGGTTTACGCTTCCGCAGCTAACTAAACTTGATTTTTGAAAACGAACTAAATGGTTTGGGCATTTAGAGTCTTTTATGTGACTTATGGCTATGGCTATGGGATCCTGGTATGTCATGCGCCTCGCGGTATAAAACCCCGCAGTGGAAATTTGAGGGTGTGACACAGATCTTCACGAACCGGCTAATGAAGACCCATCAGGCACTCATCACCATGCCAATGCTTAACCTGAAAACCCGCTTCGAAGGTCATCAAGGTCCAGAAGGCCTACTAATTTTGATGATTATGTTACCTTCCTTACTGAAGTAGATGTGGATACTGGAAAGCTTACCGATCCTAACTCTTATAGCCACTAGCAGTGATCAGTCTTCTGAATGGACTAAAGCCATGACTGACGAGCTTGAATCCATGAAGAAAAACGACGTTTGGGATTTGGTTGAATTACCTAGCGGTGCAAAAGCTGTAGGATGTAAATGGGTGTTCAAAACAAAACTAGATCTGATGGGAACGTTGAACGATAGAAAGCAAGATTGGTTGCGAAAGGCTACACTCAGATAGAGGGAATTGATTATCAGGAGACGTTTTCACCTGTCTCTCGAAAAGATTCTTTAAGGATCGTTATGGCCCTCGTAGCTCATTTTGATTTAGAGTTACATCAGATGGACGTTAAGACTGCTTTCCTTAATGGTGATTTGGATGAAGAAGTATTCATGAAGCAACCTGAAGGCTTTTAAACCTGAAGGTCAAGAACATCTAGTCTGCAAGTTGAAGAAATCCATATACGGTTTAAAACAAGCCTCACGTCAATGGTACTTAAAGTTTGATGAAGTCGTTAAGAGTAATGGTTTCATGAAGAATCAAGTCGATCAATGCACCTAACTTAAGATGAGTGGGAGTAATTTTACTATTCTTGTCCATTACGTTGATGATATCTTACTGGCAAGTAATAGCTTAGATATGTTGCATGAGTCGAAGCGATTACTTTCGTCTAACTTCGACATGAAGGATCTCGGAGAAGCCTCTTATGTCATTGGCATCGAAATACGCCGAGACAGACGCAATGGGATTTTAGGTTTATCCCAAAGGGCCTACATTGATCGTGTTCTCATGCGTTATAACATGCAACATTGTAAACCTACTCCAGCTTCGGTTTTTTCCAATTTCCAAAAACAGAAGTGGAGAAGGAATAGATGAGAATGATACCTTATGCCTCAGTAGTCGGTAGTCTTGCTCATGCTCAAGTCTGTACGCGTCCAGATATCGCTTATGTCACTGGAATGCTAGGCCGTTACTTGAATAATCCTGGCCATGATCATTGGAAAGCAGCTAAGAAGGTGTTAAGATATCCGCAAGGGACTAAAGAATATAAACTAACTTACAGAATAAGTGATAATTTAGAAGTGGTAGGATACTCTGACTCTGACTTTGCTAAATGCAAAGATGATAACAAATCCACTTCGAGGGGTATCTTTATGTTCGCAGGTGGACCCATTTTATGGAAGAGTCATAAACAGAGACTTACAACAACATCCATAATGATGGCAAAATACATAGTTGTGTATAACGCTACCTGTCATGGAATGTTGATTAGCAGTCTCAAAACTGGACTCAAAATTGTCAATTCCATCTCTAGACCATTGGAGCTTTATTGTGATAACTCATCCGCCGTTAGTTTCTCGAACAGTTATAGTTTGACTGGCGCTGGTCATTTCTTAGATACGAAATATTTGTTCGTACGTGAACGAGTCGAGGAAAACAATCTTTGTATCGAACATATAAGTACTAATGATATGCTTGCGGATCCGATGATTAAAGGTCTCCCACCTAAGGTATTTGAAGATCACGTTTCGAAGATGGGACTTACTAATGACCTTACTTAGAAGCATATATACTTATTTGACCACTTATGTTTACTTATGACTTATGATTTATGAATGATGACTTATGTTTAATGAAATTTCCTCATTATGATTTTTTTGTCTATTAGTATGTCAAGGTAGCATAATGACATAAAGACAATAATACAACAAATCAACTAAGGGCATGACGATAATTGATCCTAAGGTTAAGTTTTAGATTTGGATTTGGATTGTAGTATGATTAATGGGGGTCCTAAGTCGAATAAAGACTTAACGGCTGTATTTCTCTGCTACAGTTTGGGTATAGAACTAAAATGAGTATTAATCTCTGGAAACTTATGGAATACTCATAATAAATGATTACTCGGCTAAGTGGGAGAATGTTGGAATAAATATACGTTATGTCTTGTATATTTATCGTTAGCTATTATAATCATTTATGTTATGTTTGATCAATTTCTAAATACTCTAAGCCCATAACTGATTTATCTTTGATGGATGGACTTATCATTAGTTGGGCCTAACTAGAGTGTCCCCTGAGTATGTATAAATAGGGAGAGATTACTAGGGATCAGGGGAAACACAACATAATCATCATAACACCTCTAAAGCTTACGTTCCTCTCCCTCTCTACCATAACCGATACCTCCTAAGGATCATTAGCCATCATAACTGCATACCCTAAAGGGAACTCGAACACACTGACAGTTATGTCGACCTCATCGCTCTCAGCATCAGTAGCAGATCTCACGAATCTCTCAGGTACATGTTTATGTGTTTTCCATTACATACTAACAAAATTGATGAACAACTATAATTAGATTAGAATTAAAGTTTTTATTTATTAATCGATAGCTATCTTAAACTTCATTTAATATGAAAAGTTTACGTAAAGTGTAAATGTTTTGATTTTTCTAATAAATAAAAATAAGGGTTTATCAATCTGGTTATGATTCACTTTGCGTTAGGATTCATAGAACTAGTACATCTAATTACAAGACCACATGCCACAATATAAGCCTTTTCTCTAATTAATGTATACCTTTTGTGGTCCGCAATGGGGTAGTAGGTATGTCACATGCATGTTTGACATTGCATAAATCTAAACGGCCCCATACCCAACGAAGCTTTAGTCATCTCATAAATTATTTGGAGACGACACACTCCTAATTGGTATAATTTATTATAGTTGATGAATAAAGTAAATCAGTGTCATCTAAATAAGTTCACATATCTCTCCCTTATAATTTTCAATCTCCCCCTTCGTCTAGTTATATATACACATACTTGTGCGGATTTGTAATTTATTATGAGGGTCGTTGGTTATGGTTTCTAAACAAAACGAAATGTGAGTGCAAAGAGTTTATGATATTAGTAAGGAGGGTGCTGAGCAAGATGGAGAAGCAGGGCACGTGCATTACTAACTCATAAAGCAATATTCACACTAGTTCATAGGGTGCATGGTTCAATCTGCCAACCCTACTTGAGTATCTCATGATAATGGTTACCTACCAAACCCTTCCAAGTATTTTGCCAACATAGAAAAGAATGCCACTTCTTTTCCCGCTGATTATATTTAAGGATGAACTTATAGTTGTAGCGCGTCCTAAACAAATTAAAATCAGCGGGAATGCAGGATGGTAGACTAATTAGAATGAATATTTGATGTTCTGTGACTTAAGTTCGGTAGTTCAAACTTTCGCGTTAGTGTATGCAATTGAGTTAGTGGTTCATGTGCCCATCTTCCCCATCATGACCACCAAACCTTTGTCCAAAAGAGCCCTTTGAGCTTCAGTTTTGAAGGTCAGTAAGTCTATCTCTTTTAAATGTCAAATTTGATTGCTAGCAACTTTTTTATAGGGAAGCATACTGCATACTGTTAGTTATATGTTATACCCTAGTAATTAGTTATATGTTGTACCATAGTATAATTAGTTATATGTTGTACCATAGTAATCAACTAATCATATGAAGTTTATTGTTCGTAGCAAGGGACATGTAGCCTAGCGGTATCAATGTACGCATGTTGCTAACATATTCCTCCCTATAGCTTTAGGGTTTTGTTACTCGTTAAAACAAAAAGAATAGTATGTTGTTCGTGTTAATTATATTAAACACTAGTCACGGTAAGCTTTAGAAGTAAAATTGTTTTATCCAACTTCTTATGATTTCACATAAAGTGTTTATTGTAGCAAATTTTTGTGAAACTGAAAGAATATAATTTTGAAGTATAAGTGTGTATTTAAAAAAAAAACTTTCTTGGAATATATAAAGTATAGGCATGACAAGATTCTTAGTATAGACGGGTCGACATCAACATATATGAAGACACACTCACCTAATAGGATGACACATTCATGAAAGCTGTTGATAAATATTACAGTTATTATTTTCATAATTTTTGTGCATCAATTAATTCGTAAGAGTGCTGTCATATCGTTATCACCAAGAAGATACATGACAATAGTAATTCTTATTTAATGTTAAATATCATAACTCATAGATCAAATTGCATTACGTAACTTCAAGTATAGTTTACATAATTTAAAATTTTAAGGCCTCATAGTGTTCATGATCCATTTTTATTTCTAATATTTCGTAATACAACCTTTTTACATGTTTCATAACAAATCGTGGTAAAATGTCATGAATAAAGATTAAAGCAATACGTCACATAAAGACATGTGAACGACTCAAATTAGCAATAAATAGTATAGGAAAAGGTGATGCTATAACACGAAAATTATAACACGAAGGTTATTAAGTTATCTAAAAGGCCACAGGGTATTCATATATACTTTCTAGGGAAAATCACGATTTTAGCCCGTTGACCGACTGACTTACCAGAATAGCCCGTTCTCATCTTTTTGGAGAGACGTTACACGGGTCCCAAGACGTCTGAAACGTCACCCGAGAGCTTTCGGTTTCGTCCAATAAAAGGCCACCACGTCTGAAATGTCTGAAAGCTCGGCTGAGCCGTCCTCAGGCGTCTCCAGCCATGTATGTGTTTTATAATAAGTTGTTTTACCCTAACCTTCCACCGTCACCTTCTAATATATAAACACTTTTATAATAAGTTGTTTTTTTACGTGTTTTTTTAACGGGCTGGTAAGTTGATTTTTTGTCTTCATAAAATACAACTTTTAACCGTTTGTTTTTTAAATACTGATTTTTTTAATTCCATAATTAATTAATTCTAAATCGTTTCTCATAAACCCATAAACCGTCTTACCGTTTCACATAATCCCATAAACCGTCTCACTGTCTCAACTAACTGTCAGAAATATTTATTGTTGCACTAAAATCGATCTCACCCAATGGTTGGAATTTTTAGTATATAAACCACCATAAGACATTGGTGAAAACACTCTTCAACATCAACACAAACATCAACACCACCCATACCCTTCAAAATGACCCATTGGATCGAAAATGAAGAAATTGCTCTCGTTGTGTGCGCCAGGGACGCACAAGACGACCCATCCTTGCAATGCCAACGTCGCAAAGGCTCAAGTGGCAGGGACAACACACGGTTCTGGGACTGTGGTTTGGCCAATTTCGAACAACAAGTCGGCCAAAGCACATGCACAATCGAGAGTCTACAAAGAAAATTGTCTGATCTAAACAACAAGTGCGATCGGTGGACGACATGCTACGAGCGCACCATGAACCGCCACCCGGGCATTGTGCCGGAGTTGGCTGGGGAGATGATCCAGGTGACCTTTGCGGGTTGTGTTACCGCAGCACATTTTAGCATGTCCAGGCGTGACAACTAATGCGCGAACTTTAAGCTTTAATTTTTATGGTTATGTATTGATGTATTTTTTTAATGAAACATTAATGAAATATGAAGTTTATGTTTTTGTTTAATTTTGTTTTAATACTAGCGAGATTACCCGCGCTACGCGGCGGGGATTTGATCAGTATCAAGAATGCCCGTTAGGGTACTAACACTTGCTATAGCAATCGAAAAATAAATAAAGTTATGATATGTTCAAAGAGATATCGACATATCTTTTACATCTACTGAAAACTATGAGAACAAATAAGGTATCGTTCCGACATACCAATACAATTACCGATGTTGGTTAGTCAAATTGGTTGGGTTTTTCATGATGTCGGCACTCGTGTAGCTTACGATACCAAACAATACTTTATTTTGGATAGAACTCTGTTTTAGACAAAATTTATGTTGAAATGTCGAGAAAAAAATAAACACTACATATTCTATTTTCTTTTCTTTTTAAGAAACACAAGTTATTAGAAATAAAAAAGATTTAACGTTATAGGTATAAATGTAGCAATAGTAACAATAGTTAATCTAATAGTATAAAGATTTACGTAAAAACTGTAGTTAATTTATCTACAACATAAATTAAATTAATAACAATCCTATATAAGATAAATATTAATATACAACATAATATAGAAGTGGTTAGGGAGCAAACTAAGAAAATTAAAATGAAAGATAAGCAAAAAAACACAATTAAAGAAGTTAAGGGATTGAGGCAAAAATGTCCATATATAACAAAAGGCTTGGCTAAAGAAAGAATGGTCCAACCACCAACTCATAGGTGGTCAAACCATCAAAATAAACCAATAATAATTTTTAACTGTTCACCCCAATTGATTTTGTTATTATATAGAATTATCTTTAAAACAGACGGTTTAATTTTCCTTTTTTGAACAAAAAAACGACAGACGGTTTAATTAAAAAAAACAAGACGGTTTAATCTTAATATTATCTTTAAAAAAAACAGACGTTTTAATATCAAAGTCCAAATGTGAACGGTGAAGGTGCAGAGAAGGGTTTACAGGGTGACGTAAAGAAGAAGAACCGTTTGTTTAATATTGTCTTACTATTTTAACCGTTTGTTCAATATTGTATAGTTATTTTAATCGTTTATTTTAATCTTGCATTAAACCGTGAAACAAAAGAACATAAAAACATAAAGTCTTAAGTAAAATTTAAACATAAAATTAAAATTAAAATACCATTAAAACAATGAAAAGTAAACTTAAGGTTGGCGCAACAATTGCCATGCCTCGACATGGTCAAAAATGCTTTCGTATCGAGCCTCATAGTCCACATGAGTGAACTCGATAGCCAACTTGTGATCGAGGTTCGGATCATCCCTCATCGTGCGCTCGTAGAGGGTGGTCAACCTCTAACACTTAATGTTGAGATCGGCCAACTTCAGCTTGATGTTTGCGAGGGTTCTGTCATTGGTGCCAACATGCTGGTTGAAGTCGCTCAACACACGAGCCTAGAACCCCTCCGGGGGGTAGGCTGAGCGCGAGACTCTCAGGAGTTGTTGTATAGTCGGGTTGTTTGTGGTGTCTTTGTAGCACACCACCAACGCCATCTCTTGTTCTTCGGTCTATGGATTTATCTTTGGTGTTTGTTTTTGTAGGATTGACTTACAGGTCACCCGACAATCACGAGCTTGACTATTCAGAGTGCGGAATCCTCTGAATAGGTTCGGATAACATAAACAACAATGAAACAAACACAAACGAGTAATAAACACACAAAATGGGTCAAAGGTTTTATGATTAATCAAAAACACAGCTCAGGTGTTACAATGATTATCTCAGACCTTCAAACCTTGGGAAGGGTGTTTGGGGGATGTGTGATGTGACAACTAATGATTAGGGCAACGATTGGATGCTTTTATACCCCTTACACTCATGCAAACCATGTCATGCGATTAGGATCCTATGCCATATGAAATTACATGCGAGTAGGGCCTATCCTTCATGTTGTACAGGCGATTAGCATGCCTAATCGCCTGTAAGAACCTTCTAATCGCCCTCAGCATCAATCATGTCCCCAAACGCTTCCAAACACACCAAACACCCTAAATACTATCCAAACATCTAATATACTAGCCTAGGGACATCATGTACTAACAGACACTTGTAGGATCGACTTACGGTTACCCGACAATCACGAGCTTGACTATTCAGAGTGCGGAATCCTCTGAATAGGTTCGGATAACAGAAACAACAATGAAACAAACACAAACGAGTAATCAACACACACAAAATGGGTCAAAGGTTTTATGATTAATCAAAAAAGAGCTCAGGTGTTAACAATGATTATCTCAGACCTTCAGACCTTGGGAAGGTGTGTTTGGGGGTTGTGTGATGTGACAACTAATGATTAGGGCAATGATTGGATGCTTTTATACCCCTTCTACTCGTGCAGACCATGTCAGGAGATTAGGATCCTATGCCATATGCAATTACATGCGACTAGGGCCTATCCTACATGTTGTACAGGCGATTAGCATGCCTATTCGCCTGTAAGAACCTTCTAATCGCCCTCAGCATCAATCATGTCCGAAAACGCTTCCAAACACACCCAAACACCCTAAATACTATCCAAACATATAATATACTAGCCTAGAGACATCATGTACTAATAGACTCCTCCTTGGTCAAGTCTAGTATACGTACAAAAGACATAAGAAACAAAACTTCATAAAGTAGCAAACAACTATACAAACAACTGAACAAAAATAAATCAAAACTTGACAAGCAGCAACATCTTCAATCTTCAACTTGACGCCGTCCTGATCCTTGAAATCCTCGACCAGTCACATCTAGCATGATTTTGTGAGCATGACAGAAGCGAATCACACGCTGAAACGTAATCGCTTGATCTTCTTCTTCCTTCAAGTGGTGAATGGGATACAGGAACAGTGTCTGTACATCCTTCTCTGAGCAGTTTACCAGCCACATTGGATCCCAAATCCTTATCTTTCTACACAACTTCGGGGCATTTTCCAAGATGATTACCGCTTCAGTAGTAGCTGCATCATAGTGCCAGAACCAGAACTTCGAAGTGAAGTCCTGTTCGATTAGAGCAATCGGTATCTTGGACACGCAATCTGGTGGCTGTACCTTGTGTTCCCAAATAGGACTCTTTGTGATGGGATGAAGTTTCTTTTTCTTGTATGACTTTGGATAATGAGGTTTGAAAGTGTCCCAACCGTTCATGCTTTCTCTCTCCAGAATATTGCAGAAGCATTACAGGGTAGTGTTTTTCTCATAATACAAAGGATAATCTAATCGAACCAAGTCACGAACGTACCAGAATGACAGACTAAGAACCTTTTGATAAGGCTTGAAATAGAGTAGACCTTCTTGCCATTTGATTCCCAACATCTTGGCATGTGCAACGTAGACCCAACTGATCACATTACCCAATATCTTCGACAATCGTTTCTTGAAAACAGAAGCTTGAATAGGACCTTTCTTCTTCTTCTTCTTCTTACGCTTTTCTGCCGAAGGATACCAATTGGCACACAATCTCATGATCCGCCTCAGTTCTAGTTTCTACCTCAACAGGAATAGGAGTCGGATTAGTTTTGAGCTTTTCTTCAGCATCCCTCATCATATCCTCAGTGATGTCCGAAATCACGTTGGTAGAGTAATCAGCAACATACTCTGGTGTTACCACTCTAGTTCCACCATCCATCTCTACCTCATTGTGTTCGGGATTAGTTTCTGGAGGAGGACTGTTACTTGCACCAGAAGATTTCTCCGCGTGACAAGCCATAAATCTGCTTAAGGTCTTCAGTAGATAGCTCAGGTGGTATCTAACCCTCTTCCAATTCATCTTCCAGAAACTTAGGTAGTGCTGCAGGATTCCCATAATCATCATACAAAAATAGATTTCTTATTGGTTCTGCAACTTCAATTAGGACCACCCTATGCTTGATGTAATCATGCATTCTCTTGATCATGTCGCCAATAGACTCCCACTAAGCAAAAGAACCTGCTTCGGGATCCTTGTCTTTCTTGTCGTGGTCTTTCTTTTTTCGCTTCTCTTGAGAACCAGATGATGATCCACCACCCTTGTGGCTCCAGGATCACCACCACCTGCATCACCATCCTTACCATCACCACCATCATCTCCATCATCATCATCATCATCCTCTTCATCATCATCATCACCTTCTTCTTCATCATCATAATCATCTCCTTCTTCTTCTTCTTCACCTGTACCAGCTCCAGAACTAGAGGCACCAGTGAGTCTTGGGTGATCCTCAATCAACTTGTCTACCCTAGCCCTTAGTTGCTGGTTTTCTGTCTTGTATTCTTCAATTCTTCGCTCATTGTTGACATTAGCAACCTGAAGCTGGCTATACTAAGACTCAACACTGGTAAGTCTAGCCACAGTGTCTTGGTTTGACTGTACCAGTTGTTGGTTTGATTCGACCAGCTGCTGATTAGACAGTTGTAGCAATCGGTATGATGCTTGCAACTCTTTGTTTACCCGAATGGTCTCACTGATCAATTCCAACATCGCCCTTTCATTATCTTCAATCGTTGAAATTTTACCTCTTAACTCAGCATTCTCACGCCTTGTGAAGTCATAATAGCAGTTAACTCATTGACTTGGCGCTGAAGTTGTTCATTAGTACCTGGTGCTGAGGAAGAGGAGGGTTGACTAGCTGTGGATGAAGGAGATGGATGTATCTATTCATGCAGATTCTTTATGATGTCACTAATAGGATTTGATACTACCTGAGAGCCCGTCGCTGCAGCAGTAACTGAGACTGGCTCAGTGAAGATTACTGATGCAGGCATCGACGTGGTGACACCTGCAGACATAGTTGCCCCAGCTGTTGCTGCTGCTGAAGTAGTAGTTGTTGTTGTTGTTGTTGCTGCTGAAGAACTTTGAGTCTCAGGTGCAAGAAAGCCTTCAGGAAGATTAACGAATCTAGATCTCTTCTTTGTTTCCTCGGGTGACCTGTGGGCCATTCTCTTCTTTCCCCGACTCTTGTTTCCCTTCGTCTTTTGTTTTTTTTTGATGGCGGAGTGCTTAACTCGGCATCTAAATAAGCGATATCAGTATCTGGATCAACTGTGAAAGTAGGATCCTCTACTAGAGCTTACTTCTCTGCCAATTCTTTCTTTCTCTCAGCCTCTTTCTTGGCCCTTGTACCCGGGGAATCATCTTTAGAATCATCAGATTCTGTTTCACTTGTTATGTCAACTAGGGCATCTTCATCAACAATAGCTTTACCTTTTCCTTTAACACTTTGAGAAGACTCTTGGTCTTTCCTGCTGTTGATGGTTCTGAGGTTTCCAAAACATTCGTTTCTAACATATCATCGTGTGTGATAGCAGCCACAAAAGTGCTACCCGGGATGTTTGTACCAAACTCAGCTGTATCTCTACCAATAAAATCACCCTCTTTGAATATACGCCTTTGAACCTCAATATCACCCTCTGAATCACTGTCATCATGTCTCCACCTATTACCTAAGGGAGCTTCATAATCTTCTTTCTTCAAGTGTCCATATAACCGCCTGTTCGGTGGATGTTGTGCCTTTGGTCTGCCTTTGTATATCAACATTCTCCCCTTCTCAGTTTCATCTATATCAATCAACTTAAGAAGTTCTGACTCGATCTTTACCAAATCGGTACTTGGCGATCAATGATCATCTGTAGAAAGCGAGGATAAACAATAAATTGGGTCTTTGTTTTCTTTGACTGAATGACTTCTTTCAGATGGTGCATTATTATCCCAGAGAAGTTTTATCGTTTGTTCAGTGTCAAGGCAACGATGGCTGAAGCTAATGTGTCCCTGATTGCATCAAAAGTTGCCTTTCTTGGACCAAGGCACTTAAGGATTACATGGATAAAGTACTTAAATTGAGGCGACACATTACTTTTCTGCAGCATCTTCTGCTCTCTAACATCCCCATGACACTTCATCCGTAGAAATCCGCCTCGAATAAGGATTGAGTCAAACACTATGGGATTAGCAGACAAATCATTGAATTGCAATTCTTCACGTATAAGATCTTCGGATATATGCACCACTTTCTCTTGAACTCGACTCTTGATAACAACAAGCGATGAAGTACAATCAACCTCTGCATGATGATAGAATTCGCGCAAGATGTCTGTGTATGCCGCATGTTTCTTGGATATAGCATGAATAACCCGCGAGCGCTTGAAGAAGTCAATAACGCCTTCAAACACTTTATTCTTGTCCTTCTTGATCGGACCAAGGAAAGCGTAGTAGTTACTTTTAGGTGACGTTCCCCAATCCATGATTCTAAACACAACGACAAACCATTAGAACATCAATATGACAAAAATGAACAAAAATGGACAAAAACAGACGAAAATTGGTCGAACAGCTGCAACAGGCGAGTAGGATTTCCTAATCGCCAGTTTTCACACGATTACAAACTCAAATGCTAGTAACAGTGCACGATTAGGGTATAATTGCATGACAGAGGCCCACGAGTATCACTACTCGCTTTACCGTTCACACGATTAGCATTCTACTCGCATGACAGTCCATCATGTTCAACCAATTGGCGTAAATCTGATTTGGGTCGTTTTGGGGTGATAATATTTGGCATTCTAGAGCCTAAAGTGACCGTTTAAGACAAACCAATCATCAAATCACATTCAAAAGTTTGTTATATGGGTGTATTAATCCGGTCCAAATATTAGGGTTCTTAAGGATTCAAAATTGGGCATTTCTGATTTTAAGAGATTATGTTTAAAATTTTGATGTAAAAAGAACCTACTGGGGCCGATTAAGCAACCCTCATCAACATTTTCCATTAACAACTTGTTATAGAGGTTTATCGATCAATTTTAACAACCTAGGGTTTCGGTTCTAAAAAAATGAGATTGAACCCTAAAAACAGATTGTTAGGGTCTAAAATTTTGAGGATATGATACCTTGATAATGTCGAACAAGATTATAGGATCAAAATACAACGGGCAACAAGGTGAGGTTAATGGTCAATTAGAGGGAAAGCAAGAACACTGTGTTTGGAATTTGAAATAATGAGTGAAAATGTCTAAGTGTTCCTTATATACCCGTTCCTAATCGCTTGAACAGTAGTAGCAAGTAGACTTATAATTGCTTGAAAATACACGTGAGTACAAGCTACTCGTCACTTATGCCATGCGATTAGAATACTAATCGCCCTTGTCAACCAGCTTCAACATATTATAATATAAGGAAGGCTACTCGCATAAAGACACATGCGAGTAGGATATATACACGTGAGTACAATGCCACTCGCTAGTATTATCACACGATTAGCTTGTAATCGTGCCCCCTTTCACTAAAATTACCAAAAATGCCCCTGAACTATCAAAGTTGACAATTTTGACCCCTGAAATGTTTAAAACATTCATTTTTCACCCATAATTAACATGTGATCCAGATTCCGACTTGAAAATTTTCAAATTTTCATTTTTCACCCTGATACTTAATAGAAAGTACGGTTTTGACCCAACAAAAACACAAGTTTCGATTAGTTGATTTTCCGGCGTTTATTTCTGAAGAAGTAAGATTACAATGGATTAGGATTCCAACATCGGCATTCAAGAATGATTAAAAATAAAATCTGAACAGAAATTAAACAAAGATAGGAAATCAACTAACTGTACACTATCATATTTTTGCGAGTTTCATCAGTTAGGGAATCATATCAGTGTACGGACTATACTAAAACCCTTATATGTTCAATTTTAGTTCAAATTACCAATAGGTATCCAACAACAACTGCCAGTATTGTAGTCCACCTAAACTCAAAATCAAGTTTTATCACTAGGCACTTTAGATACGTTAAGGTAATATTAAGGACTGATTAAAGGTGTTCCCGCACATGTGACATATTCCCGCATCAACGCATGCACAAAGCTTCCTCGTAAACGGTGAATAAGCTGTTGTCATCCGTATTTACAAGGAATGGACTCAGTGGTGATCAGGTCTGCAAGAACGCTGCAGTGAGGAGACCAGTGAGATCCAGACCAGGGTTCAAGTCAAATACCGTATATTGTTTTTTTTGCTACGATGCTTTAGGTATTATGATTTGATACCTTAGAGCAATTTTCTTTGAGAATATGGTTTTGGCATTTATGATCTTTTGCTCTTAAAGGATTCCCAAACGTCTCCTTATCAGAATTTATTCTATTTTTGTTTTTGTTTTCTTTTTCTTTGGGAATGACAAAGAGGTGTCTCAGTTTTAGGCTGCAAACTCAACGTACGTCACTTATGCCACCCATTTTTATTCTGAGAGACGTCTAGTTCACCCGGATGTACCAACCTCTTAAAGACCAGAAATCTCATATTTTGGCATTCTAACAACAAGATTTAGGTTTTTAGACCATATGCCAACGCGACGTTAATCCCACACAATTTTTAGTTGATTTAGGTTTATATCACTATGCCGAGCTTCGAAATGATTTTTAGCCTACTGACACATCATTTTAGAGGCTACTTATCGATTCCAATTCTTTTAAAATGTTAAGAATTCAGACAGACCAACTGATGAGTTGATATCATTTTCCCTATTTCACCAAAGAAACTCCATTTTGCTTTTCTTATATTTTTTTATTTTTGATTTTCTCATTTTTTTTTGGTTTTTGAAATTTTCTGATGTTTTTGTATTTTTCTGATTTTCTCCCCCTAAAAATCTAAAAGTTTGCAAAAAGATAATATTTTTGGATTTTTCTGATTTTTGAAGAAATTTTTTTACAAAAAACGATTACCGATGAGGATCTAATCTTGCTTTTCTTTAACGCCGTTTAGATTTAACAGATACTCAAAACGAGGTCCAGTCAAAAGCTTTGGTGAATAAATCGGCACGTTGGTAATCAGTGTGGATTTTAACCATATCGATCAGTCTCTTTTCATAGCAAATCGCGTATGAAATGTTACCGAACCAAGATATGTTCGCCTGGAATGATAACTGAGTCTTTAGCAAGTGCTATAGCGGGCCTCATTGTCCCAGTGAATGGGAGTATTATGAAATTTCAAACCGTAGTCTCTCATTTTTTGTTGTATCCAATGAACCTGGGACCAGCAGCTAGAAGCAGCTACATATTCCGACTCACAGGTGGATAAGGCTACCGAGGCTTGCTTCTTGCACTGCCACGAGACTAGTCTTGGTCCCAAAAACTGGCATCCAGCCGATGTCGACTTCAAGTCATTCTTGCATCCGGCATAGTCAGCATCACTAAAGGCGATGAGGTCAAACTTTTCGTCATTAGGGTACCATAGACCTTTGGTCGGACAACCCTTTAGATAACGTAAGATCCTCTTCAGAGCAATCAGGTGGGACTAATTCGGCCTTGACTGGTATCTGGATAGTAGACATGTTGCGAACATTATGTCAGGTGTGTGATGCAGTGAGGTACATTAGTGAACCAATCATCGCCCGATAAACCGATAAACGAAAACGATCAACGGCTTGTCCTTTCTCGTCAAGTCCAATCCCGTGATTGGTCTGAATAGGGGTGCATACTGGAGTAGAGTCTTCCATCTGGAACCGGCTCAGATGTCAGCAACGTATTTGGTCTGGTGGCATGAAGATCCCCGACGCTTGTTGTTCTACTTGTAGACCTATAAAGAATTGCATTCCCCCATTGAGCTCATCTCGAACTTTTCCTGCATAAGTTTTTCAAATTCCTGCACATTTCATCGTTAATAGACCCAAAAATAGTGTCATCAACATAAACTTGTACCAGCAGCGGTCACCACCCCCTTTCCTTGGTGAATAAGGTGCAATCCACGAGTCCACGTCTGAACCCGTTGGATATAAGATAGTTGCTGAGCATTTGATACCATTCTCGCGGAGCCTGATGGAGTCCATACAACGCTTTGTTCAGTTTGTAGACTTTTTCGTGGTGAAGCGGATCCTCAAAACCCGGCGGCTGTGCAACATACACCTCTTCCTTCACGATACCATACAGAAAAGCAGTTTTCACGTCCATTTGGTACACCTTAA
>JAUTDX010002797.1:0-30605 GCA_030844895.1 Ambrosia x helenae | reverse complement strand
TTGTTCTGCAAATTCAAATTATAGGTGTACACAAACTTTTCTGATTTTTTAGTACTAAGACACAATAAGAGCTTCTCCAAAGCCGCACACAAACACGTTGTGTCAACTGTCACATCATATTTATACTCATCATTATACATATTTTCTCTCAAATACTACGTTCGTTTTCAAGAAAGGGGTGCGGCGCAGCTTGTTGCCCCCTGCCCGGTATCTTGATGTAATATTTCACGATTGTGTGTTAATACAATGAAGTTAAACACCCTTAAAAACAATACACAAAAAAACAACTTGTGTGAGAGGGGCCCACTTGCATTCCATCTAGCTCTATGTGATATTCCGAAGCACCCACAAATGAACATGAGGGACAACCCCTCCAATGAATGCGTGAGTTCGTTCCCGTCTCATTTCTTCCATTGGAGATGCTCTAAACACTCCTGGTTTCTTTGGGAAAATTACTATGATATACATCTTTGACAAACTTTTTTCCAAAATAGATACTAAGTGCCGGTTACGACTTAGCCAACGTTTGAAGTAAATGACTATTTTGTGTATTTAAAAATGTTGAAGCTACACTGATTATTTTGTATTTTCATTCGCATCAACGGCTCCAACACATATCATATATGAGTCTTTTTAACAACAAAAAACCTCTATTATTTATCCTTAGAGATAAAAATTCATATTTTTTTATGTATTGCTATAAGTTAATTAAAAATTTACGTGTGTCTATTTGATAATCATGGTTATTGTGCTTTGAATGGGACGACGCAATGTTTTTCACACATGGTTTTATACTTCTATTGAATTCAGAGTGATGCATAGTAACTCAAAGAGCTTTAAGAACCAAAGGTTTGTTTTTAGCCGAATATGTTTGTAATTCAGATGGGGGCGGCAACATAACTTATTGTCTGTTTACCTGCAATTCTCATGTAATGGTTCATTTGTGGAATGTGAAATGCAAACGATGAATACTTAAAAAGATTTAAGCAAAGAAATTCTTCGTTTTAATTTGGCTAGCTTTGGTTGTTAAAATATGATGATGAGCAATGGCTAGCTATCTTATAAGTTAAAGACTATGCAAGCACGTAAAACAATGGCTATTTCCATTTGCAGGCGTAATTAGCAACATTAATTATTCTGCCACATGCATGCAAAATAGTATAAAGAAAAGGCTTAGAACATATGCGTTTCTTTTTTTTATAGGTAATCTTCAATTAATGCGAAATATAATATCATAGAGGCATCTGATGTCTTCTTATGTTAGTTAATTTTTTTTTTCTTTGTGGTTGCTTTACTATAAGTATATATATGTTATATTTTCCATGTTCCAATCATCTAATGCTACGGTGGTCATATCTCTCATTACATAAGCGGTGATCGATGTATCAAACTGACCTTTAATGATTTTCAAGTTAATTGTTTATTTCTTCCTTTAAGACTCAAGTGCAATATTGTATTATAAGATTATGTGTTGTGGGCAGCGAGCGAGCAGGCGTGAGTAGCCACACGATCTACGTGGCTCGCGAGCACCACAATATAGTAACTTGAAAGCTTCGCGAGCGAGCCCACGCTAGCATGATCGCGAGCATCACAATATTGTAAATGTAATAGAATAATTCATAGTTCATTTAAATTTATGTAAGGTTTTTATTACTTACGGAATAACGTTTGTGATTCTAATTATAATTACTATTAAGTGACACGTTAGCTCTAGAATAGGCAGAGTGTTACAAGAGGAGAAAGAGAGATCCGAAGATTTCGCATTTGTTCTATGCAGATGATGCTATCATTATCGGGGAATGATCTTCTTCATGCATCTCAAATATTGTCAGAATCCTTAGATGCCTCCACATGTGTTCAGGCTTGAAGATTAACTTGAAGAAGTCGAATTTGTTCGGTATTGGTGTGAGTTCCTCCTTTGGTGGAAGATAAGGCAAAAAGTTTAGGTTGTAAAGCAGGATCTGTGCCATTCAAGTATTTGGGGCTAACGGTCGGTGCTAATAAAGAATCACATTCAAAACTGGAAACCGATGTATGATATTTTTGAGGCTTGGTTATCTAAATGGAAGGAGACCTGTCTTCAATCGGAGGGAGAATCACTCTTATAAAATCGGTTTTGGAGATTTGCCTAATTATTACTTCTCCTTGTACAAGGCGTCGTGCAAGGTGATTAAAGATCGGGAAGGGTTTATTAGAAGATTTTTTATGGGGGGGGGGGGGGGGGGGTGTTCGAGCGAGGGGGTCAAAATGCACTGGGTGGCTTGGGATCGTGTGGCGATTCCAAAAAAAAATTGGCGGTCTGGTTTATGCAGCCTGCAGACGTCTAATGTTGCTCTTTATCGAAATGGGGATGGAGGTTCAAGACGGATGCAAACTCTCTTTGGACCAAAGTGATTCGAGCGTTCCACGAGGTCAAATAGATGTTGGGATTTTATTCCAGTGAACAAGAAACCATGTGGGTTTTGGGCTAATATCGTGAAGGTACTCGCAAAAACGCTCATTTCTAGTGTTCCTCTAAGAAGATTTTTTAAATGGTCGGTAATGGTTCGAGCATTTCTTTTAGGCTTGATCCATGGGTGTGTAACGCCCCTCTTAAAAATCTGTGTCCGAACCTTTTCTTGTTGGAGTCGGTTAAGAGATGTAAGGTTGCGGACAGGGTGGGGGCTGATGCGGTGGCTGATTTGGGTTACAAATGGAAGTGGAAAGCTTCGCCTTCTTCTGTTGAGGAACAGTCCGAGCTAGACTTTTTAAATTTGGTGACTCAGTTTCAAGTTCGGACCGTCCTAACAATTGGGTCTTGCTAGGAGATAAGTCTGGCCGGTTTTAAGTGGGTTCTGTGAGAAGAATTAGTTATGGTGAAGGCGATTACAGTAACAATTACATGCTTAGATGCTCAAAGTGGCTCTCGGGAATTGTAATGTGTTTGCGTGGAGGGTGGAGATGAACAGAATACCTACCGCGGAGGCTTTGAGGCGAAGGCAAATTCTAGGGATTGAGATGTTGTGTTTGTTATGAGGCTGCGGGGATGAGACTGTTGTCATTTGTTCACTTCTTGTTGGATGTTGGCGAAGCTTTAGAACCACATTAGCGTCTGGTGTTGGGTTCAAAGATTCTTTGCTTTCTCCTTTCAAGATTTGTTGGAGTTGTATAATCACGTGGGCTTGAAGGGTAAGGCGAAAGAGGTTTTCGAAGGATCATCATTCTTGGATGTTGGGCGATCGATTTGTCGGGCTAGAGACAAGTTGAAAGAGCGGCTAGGTTGGAAGAGATAATTAGCAAGGTCAAGTCCCTTGATTTTCTTTAGGTCAAGACTAGAGCTAAGATGTATAGTTTGACTTGAATAGATTGGTGTAAATATGATATAATGTAGTCGTGGTTGTTTTTGCCGCCTGGTTTTCGGGTTTGGCGGTGGTGTTTTAATGATAGTTATACGTCAAAAAAAGGATAAGAATGGGGGGAACGATAGATCCTCCTTATATGTACACTACATATTTTTTCTTATCAAAATAAGTTGATAACAATACAACAATATTCGTCATGTTGACTGCCTGTAATATCAATCAACATAGGAAGCCAATCCATACAGTTGTTTCCAATTTAAGTTGTTCCAGAACGACTCGACCAATCTGAGTTTAGATTCCCTTTTACGTTTGTGGGATTTATAATGACTTGGAAAAAGATTTTGGATTCCCCTCCCCCACACATTCACATGTGGGTAAAGTCATGCCCTCTAACACAAAATATTTATCTTTACCGTTTAATTGGGCCACAAAGCATGCTTTTATGAATGGTACCTAGAAAAAGATATATGTATATGTATATATTCTCCACTCACGTGCCTAAAAACCCTTATATAAACCCCCACTCTGGACTCCAAACAATATTCATATCCTTGCTCATAAAAACCAAAACTTAAGAACTAAAAATATGTCTGGTGTTTGGGTGTTCAAGCAGAACGGTGTGTTCGACTTGTGGAGACCCTGGAAGTGATTCCTATCAGGGTTCGGGCCGACGTAAGGTCCTGGTTCATGTACCAACAAACGAAGTGGTGACTTCATACGATGTTCTGGGAAGATTGTTATCATCATTAGGATGGGAGCGTACTACGAAGATCCTGATTTGTTGCAATTTCACAAAAGATCGAATGTGCATCTCATTTCTCTGCCTAAAGACTTCAACAAGCTCAAACCGATGCATATGTTTGATATAGTCGTCAAAAACCGCAACATGTTTGAAGTAAGAGACATGTAGTTCCTAGTTCCTACCTTAGCTAACTATATCTATTGTAGTTCAAAGGTTTGTTTGTTTCCTCTGATTGGTATGTGTGAATTAAAGTATGGATCGTTTGCTCACAAAGCAAGTCCAAGTTTGAATAAAGGTTATCACCATGGAGCTCAAATTCAGGTTTTGTTTTTTAAGGTATAAGAAGCTTGTTTCATCTACCGCAAGGGTTGTTTAGTGTTTATGTATTTGTAGATCTTATATTTGTATTGTAAAATCAAGTTTCAAGTTTCTGTGTGACTACAAGTACGCCTATATATAATATCACTTCTCAATACTTTTCATGTATCCCGGGATAGGTTATCAATTTAGGATCATTGAATATTTTTTGGATGAATAATTAAGGAGTATGTATATATATGTACATGAATGTGCTGTGAATATGTTTTAATTATACCTTTTGTTTTTAGCGTTATTATCAACCGACATAACCGTTAATTTGGCGAGATTAACCCATTGACCCAATGTGCTAACTTGGCCTGTATATTAAATATCCTACACTATTTCATAATATTAAGAGTAATAATATATATTCTAGGATAAATCTTGATTAAATATTAATTGATTATTTTACATGACTTGTCAAGAGAATTCTTGTTTGATTAATGGGAAAATCACAATAATGGTCATTGACCAAGCCATTTATCAAAATGGTCACCTCCTATTTCTTGGGAGAGAGGTCTTGCAGATTTCGAGACGTTTCCAAGAGGCTTTCTGAAAGAACCAATAACTGAGCGACACGTCTCCACCACCTTCATCATTTTGTCTTCTTCTTCTCTCTCTCTTTCTCTTTCTATTCTCCCAAACCAAACTCAAAACATCATATCCGCAACCAATCATAAACTTCCTGCAAATCAGTATAAGCTTCCTGCATAATCCAAATCTCCTGCTATCCACACCAGACCTCGGCAGTTTTATAAGCAATCAATAGTAATAAATCAACATGCACTTTCCAATCTGTGAACTGAATTTAACCTCTCCATACCAGCCCATTCAAATACATCACCATTCAAATACATGAAAATATGGAAGATAAACAGGTGTCGAAGACGTCACGAAGGAGAAAGAAACAGGTGGTGATGGTGCCAGAGACGTCATGAAGGAGAGATAAACAGGTGGTGGTGGTGGTGGTGTTGGAGACGTCACGAAGGAGAGACAAATAGGTGGTCGTGGTGCGAAGACGTCATGAAGGAGAGCTAAACAGGTGGTGGTGGGCTGGAGACGTCTTGGCGGCGCTTAGACATCACCGATACGTCTCACAGGGGGAGAGACACGTGGTGGTTCTGTGTTGTCCTCTCGGGAAGCCTCTTAGAGACGCCTCAAAACCTGTGAAGCCTCTCTCCCAAGAATGGGAGGTGACCATTTTGATAAAATCCCTTGATCAATGGCCATTATTATGATTTTCCCTTGACTAATTTTATAGTTCATGAGAAGTCAAAACACGTGAGCATTTGCATAGAAATACACTTCATGTGGTACTTAATAATTTGACATATCATCCGTAGGTAGCTAATTAACTTCAAATCACGTACCTTCGAGAGAGAAGGCGTGAAACTATACACGCGAGATATATATGGAGTCTAAATTATCCCTTGGTTCATTATATATTGTAGGCACTAAATTTAACGACAACCAAATCAATAACATTACGGATTGGTCTATGACGGTGCCACCCATTGTTCAATAATCACCTAAATCTCTGGACCCAATACTATTGTCACTTTGGCTTTAATATTATATTTGATATAAAAAAACGTACTAACATTATGTCCTCCTTAGGTTGTGCTTTAAAGGAGGGAGGGACAACTTAGGCTTGATTAGGTTGTGTCAAAAACACGGAAGTATCTAGCCTAAACATTTTTAAAAATATAGAAGAGAGAGAGATAGGTGGAAGAGAGCTGGAAATCGGCAACCCATAGCCGAAAATGTTTGCCGATTATCGAAGCCGACCAAGGCGGGCAGGTGTAGCCAAATCGGCTACGAACCCGAGGTGGCGTTACCAAGAGGCATATGCCTCGGATGTATGCTGACAAAGAAACTTGGCTGTCCTCTACGGTTATTATTGTTACAAAAGTCGGTTATTTGGCGCCAAACTCAACTGCCGTATTGTCTTGGGTATAAATAGGTTTCATGTGTAATTGATTTCGCACCAAGACAAATACAATCCTTATTGTTTTCTGTCCGAATATAGTGAAGAAGAACATTGATCATTCTTGATCAATTTAACAAAAGTGTTAGTGCGTGATCTTGTGTGTTGTTTGTATAGTGTTATATCGTGTTTAATCTGGGACCATAGTGCAACACACACATGATCCTATCATTACAGTTGTATCCAATCTTGAATTTGTTTGTTATTCCAGAAACGACTCAAAAATTAAATATGTTTGTGGGGATTTATAATGACATGGAAAAAGATTTTGGATTCCCTTTCCCCACATTGACATGTGGGTAAGTGATGCCCTAAACACAAAAAGTTTTTTGTCTACCATATTTATTGGGCCACAAGGAAGCTTTTATGTATTATTTAAAAAAAAAAGAGTTATATGCATATGTATATATTCTGATTCTCCACTCCAGGTGCCCAGAATTAACTCTATATAAACCTCCACTCTGGACTTCATTAAAACTACCAAAACATATATAAAAACCCAATCTAGCTAGCTAGTCAAGAACCAAATTAAGATATGTCTGGTGTTTGGTTGTTCAAGCAGAACGGTGTGGTTCAACTAGTGGAGAGCCCTGGAAGTGATTCTTGTCAGGGTTCTGGCCGGCGTAAGGTCCTGGTTTACATACCTACGAACGAAGTGGTGACTTCATACGATATGCTGGAAAGAATCCTGTCATCGTTAGGATGGGAAAGGTACTATGATGATCCTGATTTGCTGCAGTTTCACAAACGATCCACTGTCCATCTCATTTCTCTCCCTAGAGACTTCAAGAAGCTCAAATCGATGCATATGTTTGATATAGTCGTCAAGAACCGCAACATATTTGAAGTTAGAGATGTTGAATTTCTGCACAGGTCTTCGGGTATTATTGTTTGATATGCGACGGTTTGTAGTGGAGGGAAAAGAGAGAGGGAATTTTGAAAGTTAGTTATAGGAAATAAACTTTACTTTCTTATTTACAAATGAAGTGTTAGGGTCCTATTTATACATCATTAACCGGTGCATATGAACCGGTGTGTCCCTAGAATAATTATCATACTTAGGCTAATCCTATTTTATCAACCGGTGTGTCACAACCGATGATAACTACCATATCTAACTTAGGATACAAATATTAACACATGTTTATAATACAATAACATAAGAATATAAATCAAGTTTAACTTTATATCTAACAATCTCCCCCTTAAACTTGACTTTATGTTCTTCGGTTCTTCTAGTCTTCACTAGAGGATGATCGGCTTCGCTTCTTTGGAGGCATGTCTTCGTCTTTCCATTCATTCTTCTTGTGTGCGTCACTTGTACTACCTTCTTCATTAATGATTTCAACAACGAGTTCGCGGCCCTTAAATTTTAGATGGTACCATTCCATCATTTCCAAGTATCGAATATATACAAGCCTTAGAGTCGTTGCTATCTCTTCTTTTCTTGCCAAACTCGGTAGTCCTCTTCCATAACCCATAGACATTGCCACGATTGCCCAATTATCATCCTTTGTAACCTTTTCATATCCACCAAACACTTGCACTCTAGTGTATAAATCCAATAAGCAAATTGGATATCCGGTTGTGTCCCGGGGTGGCATAGGGGCTTCGGTTCTCATTTTTAAGAAGTCATGCATAAACCATTTAACAATCTTTTCAAACTCTAATTCGAACTTGCGTTTGTACCTTTCAACCGTTGTTGTAACATGGAGTAAGTCCATGAAAACTAAGCAATCCTTCAAACTCGATTCGTTGGTTGGGTACATAATAGGACCTTTCTCCATATTGCCTTCATAATGGTCCTTGTCGATAGAGAATTCTTCAAACTTCTTGAAAACGTGCGCCCTCTCTTTATCTTCTTCTTTGAGTGCTTCATTTATGCCTTCAAATCTGACCCGTTTCTTTGTGAACACATCTAGTGCGCCTTTACCATTTTTGTTCACTATATTCTTTCTTTCGGGACATTTAAATGTGAAGTGATCTTCACCATCACAAATTCGGCATGTTATTATTCTCCTCTTCTCTTGTATGATCGGCCGATGGATGTGACATATGTCTCCATCGAATTCAACTTCTAATCCATCATCATTTAACTTTTCTATACTTAATACATTTCTACGAAGTGTAGGCACGAAAAATACCGATTTTATTTTATGCACTTGTCCTCCACTCGTTATGATCACCGATCCTTTTCCTCTAAAGTACTCCCTCCTATAACCATTTGGTTTGCCTTCAATTCCAAATGATTTGCTGAAAATTGCGAATTGGTCCTTGAAACCGCATCCGTGTTCTTTTCTTGTTAAACTAGCATACCATACGTCGTCCCATCCTTTTCCATCCGTCCCTTTCACCATAAATTCTGTTTTCCCAATCTTTTTGGGACAATTTCGTCTATAATGGAAGGGCTCTTTACATTTTCCACAACACATGGCGTGTGGATATTCGGGGACATTAAACACTTGATTATTATACTCTTTCTGCGCCTTTCGTGACTGATGCGCTTGTCTGTTTCTATAAACAATCTTCTGCGGCGCTGATCCGATGTGGAAACGAGAGAAATTGATGTCTAAAGGATTAACACAATCCTTCTTAAGTTGTTCGACCCTCTCGGCCAACACACTTTGATCCACATGATCACTATCTTCTTCGGACAAGGGCTTCTTCCCTTTGTCAATATAAACATCGTCGGATTTCTCTTCCTCATCGAATATGCCGTATGTTCTTCTTCGGGTATCTGGCTCTGATGCCATGTTGAATTTCTGCACAGGTCTTCGGGTATTATTGTTTGATATGCGACGGTTTGTAGTGGAGGGAAAAGAGAGAGGGAATTTTGAAAGTTAGTTATAGGAAATAAACTTTACTTTCTTATTTACAAATGAAGTGTTAGGGTCCTATTTATACATCATTAACCGGTGCATATGAACCGGTGTGTCCCTAGAATAATTATCATACTTAGGCTAATCCTATTTTATCAACCGTGTGTCACAACCGATGATAACTACCATATCTAACTTAGGATACAAATATTAACACATGTTTATAATACAATAACATAAGAATATAAATCAAGTTTAACTTTATATCTAACAAGAGATATGTAGTAAACCTAGCTAACGATCCATGATCCAGTTTGGATAATAAGTAGCTTGTGTGTATTGTATTTTCTAGAAGAACTACGTACTTCTTTCGAATTGAAGTTTAATGGTATGTTACTGTGTGTTTGTTTCCTCTTATTGATATGAATGAATGACAATATATCTATCTTTTTTTTCTAACAAAGTCCAAGTTTAATTGTGGGTACGTAATCATAATGTTCAAGTGCATAATGGAGCTGATCAAATTTGAGTTTCTGTTTTCTTAAGGTTGTTTGATAAGCATTTGATAGGTAGCCAATTACAGGAGGCCAGCTAATCTCCCAAGAACCAGATAAGAGAAGAGAGCTAGACCATTTTTCTTAATCCATCTTTCTTCAAATAAAACATGCAAAATATAAATAGGCATAAGGATAGGGCTGCAAACGAACCGAACGAACATGAACAAGGCCTTGTTCGTGTCCGTTTGTTAAGAATTATATGTGTTCATCAACACTTACCGAACGGGATTTCCTGCTCGTGTTCATTTGTTAAGAAAACGCCCGTGTTCGTGTTCGTTTGTTAACTTTGTTCATGAACACAAAGAAACACAGGTAATTGTTTATGAATGGGAACAAACACAAACGAACATATATTAAGTTTCGAATAACATCGAATTCACATATATTAAGACATTAAGTAGATCCAAACATACTTAGTATTTACCATAATATTGGTAAACATAATAAAGTGGTGTCTCAAAAAGCTAAGTTCACATCTATAGTTGAAGTCTTCGAACGATCATAAATGAGCGAACATAAACTAACACGTTATTGAACGTTCACGAACATAAACGGACGAACACAAACGAACTTCCTGCCAGACGGTTCATGAATTGTTCGCTGAAAGTTCAGTTCGTTTGCAGCCATACATAGAAAATAACTACCACGTATAATGAAGGAGAACATGGGCTTGAACACTAAATTAGAAATAACAATAAGAAAACTGCAAATGTGCTTGATGTGTCATGTGTTGACAAGGAATGACACGTATCAGCATTCATTTTTAATTCATTGCCAACATTTACACTTTCGAAATGAATCATTTGATGATTATTCTTATTATTGTGCTCCGAATGGCACCTCCTCGCGTTTTTACTCATGCTTCTTTACTTTTATCGAATGTAATTAAATTAACCATTTAAGCGAAGAGATTCTTCGTTTTTGGTCCAAAATAGTAAACTGATTCAAGTATATTACTGTACAAGAAAGAAAAAGGCTTAGAATCTGTGCCTTTCTTTTATTTATAGGTATTCTTTAGTGGACGTATGTAAAATCATTATGGCATATGTCTTTGTCTTACATTCTTACTCATTGTTGTTTTTTCCATTAAGAGAGTGTTTGGGATTGTTTTTTGAAAATAGATTATGCGTTTTGTCGCAGCAAGGGTTGAGCTGCTTTTAGATTATTGTGTTTTATTAACCTATTAAACGCAAATAATTTATTTTTATAAACCTTTCCCAAACACTAAAAACTTATTATTTGTGTTTTCAAAACGCAATAATCTAAAAATCCATTTCAAAACTCAGCCCCAAACACCCTCTAATTCTTTCATTCCATAATTGTAACAAGATAGCAGGTAGGCGGGCAACAAGCTGCGCCGCCATTCTTTTCTGGATTGTTGTATGGTTGCTTTATTATAAATATGTCACATTTTCCATTGTACCAACTCTCCAGTGCCAGGGTTGTCAACTTGTCATATCTAATTTCCGTTTTCATGTGCTCCACAACCAATTAAGCCCAAAACACATTGGTGATTTAAGAGGCACTGGATTACTTATGAACCAATGATCTTTCCTGTCCACGGCTGTTGTAAGATTTGTCTAGGGTATACGTATCAAAATAGTCCATGTTTAATCTTCTCAATATTTGGTATCGTTGCAATATATAACTATATCCCATTCGTTCTCAACACAACAACACTGCGCGCTAAAACCTCATTACAAATAAATAGCTAATTATCCACAAACCAATTAATCATAAAAGTGGCATGCTGTCTTTTCATTTTCATTGTCAGTGCATTCCATTCCTATACTTATGGGTTGCATATATGCTGCTCATATGGGTACATGTAGGACGTACAGATCGAAATCATTCATGCATGGAAGCCATATCGTATCATTGATCCAGTTTCTATCAGTAGGAATTTGAAGAGAGATAATAAAAGGAGACATATTTGAGTTGGATACCGATGTATGTTTTCATTTTGGTAACTTTGAGAACCCTTAGAGGGCCACCTTTTGGATATAAATAAGTTTGATTCTGACATATGTTGATCACATGAATTGCCCTTTATTATCTAATTATGTATGATTCCATTCGATCTTTTAGGATTGTTGAAGATCGAATCTCCTTATCTATATAGGAAAAAGGTATTAGCTGTGTACATTGTCTGTTTTGTGAGAGTTATCAAATTATAAAAGTATATATAGGGATTGGATTATACTTGTAATTCTTCTCATAATAGTGTAAGGGTTGTTTCCATGATTTTATATATAAAACATGAGCATATGTGCTCAATTTAAGCCAATAATGTTTTTTCTTCTTCTTCCTTTTCTTTTTTGCACAAATGAATGTTTAAGATCTTTATTCATAGAGTGGGGAATTTAGTTCTTTCATTTTGTTAACCAAATGTTCCCTAAAATATATGTGATTTCAAATCACATCTTGATGCAATCTAGTGAACAAAAGATGCCTTAATTCCAGTCGCATTTAGAGATGCACAATTCGCTTTTTAACCCGACCGGTTTTCTTAACCAAATCGTTTTTCTAAGTGATAAAAAAATCGGGTTTTTTTTAAACCGAAACAGGTTTTTTTATGGTTTTTTAGAGCGGTTCTTTTTTCCCACCTCTATGAAATTTGGATGGATTCTAGTGAACCAATGGCGCATATATTAGATAAAATGTAATATTATAAACATTACCAAAAACCTAATGAGAGTCTGAATGAAGTGGAGTAAGTTGAGACCAATTTCAATAACATGGTTGTGATCTAGTGTACATGAAGGAGTGGTGAAATGAATAGCTTTAGATATACATTCGATAGTGCGGACTTTGAGCATCTACATGGGCGGGAGGCTGACCTCCGGCCAAAATCCCACAAAGCCAAAAACCTCCAACTGACCTCCTCATCCTCTTTTCGCTCTCGATCTCACAATAACGTACACATGTTCTCTGTCCTCCAAGGACGCGCCGTCCATAGCCAAAGACTTTTGCCTTGAGTCCTTGGACTCTCTCCACAAGGCCTCCATGCACTTGTCCGTAAATAATTAAAGAACCACCTATTGAGGATGCTCTTAGGAGTGTGTTGTCACAATATGAGTTACAGCTTAATGATCAATATAAACATTTAAGGGTCATCTACTTCGCTCAGACAGGTGAATAAATGTCTTTTATAGCAAGTCTTGCCGGTGGTTTCAAATGAGCTTTGACAAGTTATATACAATCTTTGTAACACAAAAGAGGAAAGCTTATCAATATGTTACATAATAAAGTATTTCTTTAGATAAATTTCTTTTAATTAGATTGATCTTAACTTTGTAAACAATAATAGTTGGTACTTACTCCAACTTATTCCAAACATTTTAAGGCCTCAATATTTTTTTGGCTAGATTTTACGGTACATTTTCGTGAAGGATGATCCCTCCTCGATTGAGACCTTGGGTTTTCTCCTATCCACATTAATGACCAACACTTTGGGAGTTTGGACCACAAACATTCTGTTTTCCAAAATATATGATTTCATACCCTTGAGATATATTAATGCAATTGTGACCGTTGCCAACGTTCGTATATTTTTTTTTAAATAAAAATTCAACGTGCGACCAGCAGATCTGCTTGTCTTTGGTTGGAGAGGGGGAAACATGCTTGTGTGGACCTCACAGTGGTATCTCCTTTGGTTGGGTTAAGGGAAACATGGTTTGTAGCTGGGCAAGCATCGAGAAAGGCAGAATCGAAGAAAGTAGATAAGCATGCTAAAGCTTGTGCAGAGAATTAACCAACATGTCTTTATCCCTTTGGCCTTTGATACCTTTGGCTCCCTAGCGCCAGAAGCTGTTCGTTTTTTGACCAGGGTCCAACGGGTCGTCCACAGCAATAGTTCATCTCCCGGGGGGGGGGGGGGGGGGGGGGGGGCAAGGATTTTTCTTTGGTAGACTAGGGTTCGCAATTCAAAAAGGGGTGGCGGCGCAGCTTGTTACCCGTCTACCTTCTATTGTGATGTAACTTTCGTATTTTATTTTAATGAAAGAAATTTTGTTTAAAAAAAATGACTAAACCCCACCATTTTTAAATAACATTTTATCAAAATAACATATATTCACTTCTAAAATTATAAATTTTCACTCAAACAAATGCCGTTTGGCGCAACAAATGTCGTTCTTCCTAAACACACCCGTTACTCTCTCGACCCAAGCCCCGTTCGTGTTTCCCTCGACACCCGGTACTCCCTCGACGCAACAAATGTCGTTTGGCGCGTTTACCCACCCTCAAAATCCATGCAAACGCAAATGCAACAACAATAATGGCAAATGCATATGCAACAAGTCCCGCCCATGCCTCAATCACAACCCAAGCACGATTACGTATCTTTAGGCGCTCATGATGACGTTATACACGAAACCCAACCAACCAAAAAAAGTGCCTAGAGGAAAAAACGGGTACAAGAAGAAGGCCCTAGTACTGTGGGTGTTCATAATTTGATTCGGATTCGAAAAATTCGAAATTCGACTTAGTTCGATTCGATTATGAAAAATTTGATTCGATTATTAAGAATTCGAATTCGAGTCTTGTAAATCCAATACGAATTTATGATTTTAAATTCGATTCGTTCGGAATTCAAATAAAACTATACATGTATAATTTTTAAATATATATACACAAATACACATTGAAAAAAAAAGAACTTCTAAATTTTGGTCAACCACTAAGAATCCGTAATCTCTACAACTTTTACCATAACCATATTTTACATATTTAGTTTACACATCACAAAACTCTAACAAACTATACTCTCTACTATTTTTACTATTCCCGTTTTTGACATGTTGTTTATCAATTTTGTAGATTTATATTTTATATATTAAAAATAATGAGTTTGTATTAGTTTTAAAACTAAAAGTAAAACATTTTATTATTTATGGTGACTTTGAAATAAATCGAATTTATTCGAATTCGATTCGAATTAGAGTTTCTTAATTGAATCGAGTACGAATCGAATAAATTGAATTTTAAGTGAATACAAATCGAATACGAATTCAGGTAAAAATATTAAAAATCCGAGAAATTCGATTTGAATAATTCGAATCGTTGAACACCCCTACCTAGTACGAAGGCGAAAAGCAGTCCTTAGTCTCCCGTCGAGTTGGAGGCTCTAGCACGAGCTTGGGTGAAAACTTTAATGAGTTTAAGGAAGTGCAAGCGGAGAGGTACAAGAAAAGAGAGAAAGAGAAGGAAGATGCCGCGGCAAGGGATATGGAGAGGCTGCAGTTGGATAGGAAACGGCTCGAATTGGATATTTCGAAACAGGAGTCGGAAGAGTTCAACATTATGTCGAAAAGTTTCGAGGGCCTTCCAGATTGAGATCGTATGGTTTTGGAGAGGATGAAAGATAGGATTGCGGCGAAGTGGATTGGAGGAAATATGCCTTAGTTTTTTTTAATTAGTTTCGGGTTTTTTTGTGTGTGTATGTTTTTGTTTTTTTAATTTTTATGTATTTTGTTTTTAATTTTAATGAAAAAGATTAATGGAATATAAAATATCTAAATAAATAAAAGAGAAAAGGAAAAAAAAAAGGAAAGGAGACGAAGGGAAAGCATTTCCCTAGGGTTGTTCACGATTCAAGCCAAACAGAGCAGAGCTTTGCTCGGGCTTGGCTCGTTTACAAACCGAACCGAGCTAAGCGGCTCGTTTACAATCAAGCTAAAAACCAGGGGATCATTTTTCGAGCGTGAATTTTTCCGAGCAAGCAACGAGCGGAGAGTAACTCGGACAACCATAAAATTAGGATGTTTCCTTCAAAATTATCGTTGTCGGGGTAACACCCTAGGTCAAATTTTACATTGTTGACGCTAATATTGAGGTTCGAGTGTCCGAAAATGAGGCTTAGGTTAAGGTTGTGAGCTGATGAGCATACTGCAGTGAACAAATGTCACATTATGGCGTAAGCTGATATTAAGCGACGTTTAGCAACGGACGACTAATAACATAATGTAGTCAAGACTGTCACTTCATTATTTAGGGTTTACTATTAAACTTATTGTTAAATATTTATTAGATTAAGCGGCTAGTTATATTTTATTTATTTATTTTTGGCCAAATGTTATATATAAAGCTATAAATATTACTGTGATTTATTCGAGCAGAGCTGAGCCGAGATAGAAATTCTGTCAAACAAATGCTAACAATTTTACGCCAAAATAATAATAAAAATTGAAGATTTCTTTATGCTCCTTAAAAGTAGGGGTGTTCACGGTTCGATTATCACGGTTTTTAAGTCAAACCGTAAACCAAACCGTTAGTAACGATTTTTTATTGTTATACACCAAAACCAAACTGTAGAAGTCCTAAACCGAACCAAACCAAACCGTTACTAACGGTTTGGTTTCACGGTTTGCACTCGTTGACGTTTATACAAGATGCCCAACAAAAAGAATGATGTATATAAGTAAAACTGTCTATAACTTGTTAAAATTTAGTAACACTTTTCAAATCAAGCTTGAAATAAAATAACAAAGTGTCTAGATATAGATAAAAGGCAATCAATACAAATAAGCAGTACAGTTCAAAAAATCATAGTATTATCTAGGATATTTAATATGCTTAAAAAACATGTGTTTATATTATTAGATATTATTTTTTATTTTTTTTGAACGGCATTAAATATTATTAGAATGTGAAAAGCTTAGTCAACTTTTGATGTTCTCTAGTTTAATTAGAGTTATAATCATTTGGGTGTACCCAAGGCATTATAGCCTAGTGGTATCTTGGTAGTGAGATAAGACTTAGGGGCCATGAGGTCCTGGGTTCGAATCTCACAAAGGGGGTTTTCTCATAATTATGAGTTTCCTCCTGAATTGGTGACTCGGTGGTGGAATATGATCGCGTGGCAACACTGGTGACACGATGATACTCCAGTGTTCCGTGAGTGATTCCAATTTGTTGGCCGTTCAAAAAAAAATAATCATTTGGGTGTTGTATAATAAAACATATTTATATCAATGAATAATATAACATAAAAAAGTTTAAATATTTTAATGTTCTCTAGTTGGTTCTCATTATAAATCGTAAATCAAACCGTTCGCTACGATTTAGAAATATAAAAACCAACCAACTGATAGTTAAGTAAAAAAAACCAAACTGATAATCAGTTTAGACGGTTTCACAGTTTAAAACCGAACCATGCACACCCCTACTTAAAAGAATGAAAACTAAGCACCACTTCCTAATGCGTGTAAATACTTGTAATAATAATAATATTTGTAACTTTCTTTCACACACTGATCATCCATTTCTTACGATATGATAGATTCCATACTAATATGCATGATAACCAATTAAACAATAAAATGTTTTCTTTCATTCCTTAGAAATAATTTATTCCATTCTGCCTTTCAAGTTTTTCATATCAAACCTTACCGGCAGGAGCGAAGGATAGTGGAGGTCTGCCCCGGCCCCGCCATTGTTTGGCGTAGTAATGGAATTTTGTGATTTGCGTATGTAATTTTTTATAGAAATTGAGTTCAGTCCCCACCGAGTTGATCTTCTAGCCCCTGCCGATTGGAAAAAATAAGTATAACCCCTGCAGATTCGATCTCTAAGCTTCGCCACTACTTACAAGCCTCATAGTTAGCTATTCTATTTAATTTGTGGATGTATCTTGATTATTCCGTGCTTCTAGTAAATAAAACAAGAATCTATCACAAGCCTAAATAGAGACAACGTAACGTACAATTTTTTAAACTTTTAGTGTTGGTTTTCAAATTAAAGCATTTAAATAACTTGACATTAGACCTTATCTTTTTTCAGTGGTGAGTCGATTCAACTATAACAAATTAATGCATGTATGTTCCAACTTATTGTATGGATTACCTGAATGGAATAAAAGTTATATTCGTCGGTTTAATGATAAGTTTGTTCCTCATTTAACGAATGTGATTGGTTTTAGTAGGATCATCATTAAATACCAATGTCTCTAACACCGGACTGGACGTCGAACCGAAGCCACCACCAGTCACTAGTCCAACCGGTTCGACAAGCCGGCCAAGGAACACTATAAAACCCAGGAAAAAAAACGGTTCAACACTCAAAACCCATGTCCGACCTCCGGTCCAGCGGCCCAACCCCCAGTTCAATGTCCAAGCGGTCCAACCCATCAACCCGGACCGTTCAAGAGCCCGGTTCATAGTCCGACCGGCCAATCCGTTCTGACTTTCAAAACATTATTAAATACATAGACAATGAAAATAACTTTAGTGATGTTAGAATTTAGAAATTCCTTATTCTTTCAAACCTTTATATATTCTAAATTCACTCAACACACATATCGTATATAAAAGGAATATTTACAGATACGGAGTAATACCTTAACTAGTAAGGTGTCTGCGTGATGCAGCGGGGAACACAAACACTCATAAAGGTGTGTATGGTTTGGTTAAATTCGATTATTAGCCTCAATTGAAACTAAAACCGAAGTCATCGGTTCGGTTAATATGATTAGATTATCGGTTTTAGTCCGGTTTAGTTAATTTTGGTTAATAACAAAAACCAAACTTTACATGAAATGGAAGTATAAATGCATGAAATAGAGGTATAAAAGCTATAAATATGTATATCAATGGTTTTGTTTCGGTTTGGTTAATTTTAGTGAACTAAGTGTACAAAAAACAATAACCGATTTTAAGTTAATTCGGTTTTTGATTAATTTTCGTGAACTAAGTGTACAAAAAACAATAACCGATTTTAAGTTAATTTGGTTTTTGGTTAATTCAGTTTTCGATTGCTTTCGGTTCAATTCTTCTTGTTTTATGTTCGGTTTCGGTTAAATGTCTAATATATTTGATAGGGGGATTTCAAGATACTCAAAAGTTAAGAGTTAACTTTTGTTTTTAAATAACAGCTACACATTTTCCGTTTGAAGAGACAACGGGTATAACTTACTCCGAAAGTGGACAAGTTTGGTTTGATACTTGTGTTTGCGCAGATTATTATCCTTCGCTCACACTACTAACTGAAACCAAAACCCTAAGAGGTGAGAAAGAGTGTAACGTGTGTGTTGAAAGTGAAGACACAAGAATGTAAGTGGTTTTGTCTAGATCGACCTATGTCCACTGTAAAGAGAGATCTATTATTACTCGGAGAATTACAAAGATAATTACAAGTTTTTTATCTCTCTATGTTAATTCTTGCATGAAGTGTTCGACCCTTTGCAAAGGAGAGGTGATCTCCTTTTTATAGTAAAAGGCATGGGCCAATTGTTATGGCTTGAGAATGGAGTAATCGGTCTGGGTCTGAGTTCAGGCCCAGATGTCTTCGGCCCAGACAATAGGCGGGAAACAGGTGGCAATTAATGCTGATGTGAGAGAAGGTATGACTTGGTCTGCTGAAAGTCCATGTGGTGCTATGTGATTGGGCGCAGATAGCGCTTCTTTCTGATACAACATGGTTGACCAACTAGTGGCGTCTGACGTGACGTCTGGCAGCAGGCAGACATGCTTGTACAGTGCTCTGACAAGTAATGTTCACAGCAGCATGGTGGAAGCATGAGAGCAGTCACGTCACTATTCCCTGCCAGTGGTTTTGGACCACTCCTGACATGTGTTGCTTTCTAATATGCGCAGAATGTGCTCAGGACGTGACATAATCTTCTTAATTCGTGATCGTTCGTACATACTCGTACCAAAATCTAATGTTAGTCGAATATTCCGCACGTAGGTGTACACACATAGATTCCTTTGTGTTGGTGGCGTCACACAGCTGACGTAACCTTGCGCCTGAGTTTGCTATCACGCGCAGGTTTGGTTCCACAGACAGTAGGGGACTTGATGTCCCTAGTGGTCTGAAGCCACTTTCTGCGGATTGGAGTTTTGCGGATTCCTTGTAAATGGCGCATTTTGTGGGATAGGGTTGCTATCCACGCGAGGATTAGGTACCATATCCCTTCACCGTTTATTTTAAGCAAACTGACAACTACCTCTACGAATTGTAAACGACCATAATTTTTTCATACCTTAATACTTTAAAAAACCATATCATAAAAAACGAGCATTTTATTGTTTATAAATTGAAGTATAGTATAACAATTCTATTAATTAAAATTATTGATATTTTATGTGATTAACAATATCTAGGGGTGAAAAATAACTAAACATTTAATTGAAATTGACCAAAAATTGATATGTTATGTGATTAACAATATCCATTGCCGAAAATTAACCAAAAACCGAGTTAACCTAATATTGGTTTTTTGTAACCTAAGTTAACCAAAATTAACAAACCAAAACTGAACCATTTATATACTTATATCTTTTATACATCCATTTCATGTATTTCTACCTTCATTTCATGTACTTTAAAGCAAAAATTTTAACCAAAGTTTGGTTTTGGTTATTAACCAAAATTAACTAAACCGAACAAAAAACGACAATCTAACCAAATAGACTGAACCAATTACCCGGTTGGTTAATAAGATCGATAAACCGGTAATGTCAATTTTTGTTTCGGTCGACGCTAATAACCGAATTAAACCGAACTCAACCATGCACCATTAGAAGTGTCTGTGTTCCCTACTACATCGCCTGGGCACATTGTTATGAATATATGAATGGCTTTGTTTCAGTTTGACTGAATTCGGTTAACTAAGTGTACAAAAAGAAAACAATAACCGATTTTAAGTTAAATCGGATGTCGGTTTATTCAGTTTTCAATTGATTTTGGTTCAGTTTTGTTTGTTTTTTTGGCTTGGCTTCGGTGAACGGTTTAGTCATTGCTCACTCCTAGATATTGTTAAAAAATAGCAATACTATACTCAAATTATAGATAATAAAATGCTTATTTTTATGATGTGATTTTTTTATAAAAGTATCAATGTATGAAAAGTATATGAGTATTTATAAATAACGTTTGCTTAAAATAATAAAAAATAACTTTAACTATAATTTAAATAAGCAAAAGTTGAATAAGTTTAAGGGGTTAAAGTGTAACTAAGATGAAGTATCAAAATGTAAAAGTGTGACTATTTAACCCTCATGTTAGGGTTGTTAATGAAAATAAAGTTCTTAACTTTTATGTATCTTAAACTACCATTGCCTCATGCATTATAATATAGTATAGATATATAGGGTGTTCAAAACCGGATAGCCGAATTTCGGATATTCAAAATTTTCGGATACCTGGTTTTACTATCTGAATCTTTATCCGAAGTTTCGGATATCCGATTCGGATAGTGAATCGGATATCCGATTATCCGATTTTATAATGATATATTTTATTTTATATGTTTTATATATAAATTTTCGGATATTTTTTTTTTGGATATTTCGGATAGTTTCGAATATTTTTTTAATATTTCGGATATTTTTGTATATTTTTCATATATTTTTTCGGATATTTTGGATATTTTCAGATACTTTTCGGATATTTCAGGATATCTTCGGATATTTTCAGATACTTTTCGGATATTTCAGGATATCTTCGGATATTTTCAGATATTTCGGATATTATGGATGATGTGATCACATGGGTGCACGCAATCATGATTTATATTCACAAAAAAGATTGTCAAATTGTTGGTTCCAAATCCTTATCTTCTTTTCTAATGGCTTGCAGAAAGTTGAGTGGTCTCACACTCTCACGTTCAGATAACCAAAGCATCATCTATGGCATGATTGTTGTGACCACCAACGTCTGGTTCCAGTACTCCAATGTCTACATCATGATACTATGTAGGTGGCCGCACAGGGAGAGGATTGACTGAGAACAACCTTTCATGCTTCAATTTGTCCACTTAAATGAATATTATTATTATTATTATTATTATTATTATTATTATTGAAATCAGATCATCATAGCATTATTTCTAATAGGCATGTGTACAATTTGGAGTTATGGATTGAATCTAGATCCCCTTATAAGGTATGGTAAATGAACCGAACCCGATATGAAAGAACCCAAAAAATTCAGGATGAGTATTTAGTATTTAAAGCATGAGACTCGTTTAAAAAAAGTTACATGTTTAAGACATGTATTGTATTAAGTGATACATGCCTGACTACTTGAACCTATTTACCAGCACAGAAACCAAATACGTTAATTTATGTAACCTTAACAAAAAGTATGTTAGATTTATCGATAACAATACCAGTGTTTGTTGTTATGGTTTTGGGTTTTGATAATATTTTATTTATCATCAAATTAGATTTGTTTATATAATTAGGTGTTATATTATTATAAAGTTTGTTTATTAATATATACCAAATTCTCGCCAAATCACACTACAAAATTCAACTAGTCAATTACATATTATGTTATAATTATAAGGGTTAGATCAAATACACACTGAAAAGAAAATATGAAGTTATGGGAATGGTATCAAACGGACTCTAATTAACCTCATTCAAGTGGCATTGGAATCGTCTCATCGAACCCTACGATACTTAGTGGTTTAGACCACCAACCTGTGTTATCTAGCGCGGTCTTGCTAAAGCAAGACCTCCCTCTCGACACGAGATTTTTGCTTTTTGGGAATGCTAGCTCGTACTCGTTATTTAGAATCTGTGTTAGATTATTACGTCTTTTATTTAGGTATTTTATTCTCTTTCCGTCCCACTCTAGAATATTAAAAGCTGTATACTTTTCTTTTTCATATTTTATTTTTTTTCTCAACTTGATGACACGAATAAAGTAACATATACTTTCTTTCATGTTCTTTTCTTTCCCCATTTGGTATCCTTTTATTTTTCTTTCTTATAAATAAAAAGCTCACCTTCTTATCAATAAAAACTCTACGCCACAACCCTTATACCAATCCTCAGGCTCACCGGTCATCAACCAAATTATCCGCACTTATGAGTTGGGAATATACATTTGGTCTAAAAGTACAAATATATAAAACTATGCTAGGATTTTATAACAAAGTCTTATCAATACAAATATTATATAGAATGGGAAAATCACCAAATTAGTCATTTAATTTGGTGTTTTATCAAAGTAGACATCTCTCACGTCTTTAGCAATACGTCTCATGGTTTACGAGGCTTTCTAAGTATCTCACGCGACGCTTCCCCCGAAGACCAACCAATATGCGACACGTGAGCACCCCCCCCCCCCCAAGGTGCCTTCGACCCGTCTCAGACGTATCTGATCCCTCTTAGACATCTCTGAAGCCTCTCACGGGTCTCTAAAGCCTCTGAATTCTCTCAACCTTTTTTTGAAGCCTCTTTGGAAAAATAATTTTATAAAATTACTCAATTTTATAAATAAGTGTCTAGTATTTTCTATAAAAAATTATTTTTATAATTTTTGTTCTATGTAAGCCATATTTATGACATTTCTATCATTTAAATACATTTAAAAGTTTATTTTATAAACTTATTTTATTTAACTCAAAATATTAATACTTTCAAAACTCTAATTTATTTTATTGGTTCAATTTTTGACAAGTTATTTTATAAAATTTATTTTATATAAGTTATTATTTCTATAGAAAGTATTTTTTATTTTATTTCTTATATTATTTTATATAAGTTATTACTTTTATAAAAAAATATTTTTTATGTTATTTCTTATATTATTCTTTGTATCATTTGAGCTTAAATGTTTTAGAATGCCTAAAAAATTAATATAAGTTTTCTAAAATCTAAAATTACTACAGTGAGTTAAAATGATAAAAATAATTTTATAAAAAACATTTTTACAAAGAGGCTTCAATGGCTTCTAAGAGGTTTCAAAGAAGGCCGGGAGGCTTATGAGGCTTTAGAGACGCTTGAGAAGCTTCAGAGACGCTTGAGAGGCTTTAGAGACGATTAAGAGGGGTTAGAGACGCCTGAGAGGGGGCCTTTACACGTGCCGCATATTGGTTGGTCCTAAGCGGAAGCCTCAAGAGAGATGCTTGGGAAGCCTCGTAAACCGTGAAAAGTCTCTCCAAATATGTGGGAAGTGGCTATTTTGGTAAAACACCAAAGTATAATGTGGTGAAAACCAAGTATCGATTCAGGGACTCTATAACTCCCACTACTCAATACTCGTGATTGGTTAGTCAATCATAAAGTGAAAAGTTTGTGTAAGGAAAAGTAAAAGGGAAAGCCAATCAATCAAAACAGTTATCACTTTTACTTTCAAATCTCCTAATTGATCATCATCCATTAGGGTATTTAGAACTCGTATATTTTCATAATTCCATAAACACGTGATATTAAACACATAAGTGTATACAAATGCATAAGATTTACCATGCCTAGCTACAATCAAGTTTGCCTAAGCATTTATTCGAACATTTGGTGGGCGTTACGTGTTAGCGGCTATTTTCATAATTGATCATTTTATAATATCAACTTTTTAGCCATAATTATTACTCGACACACATAATTTATCATTCTTCTTGGCAACACGTTATCTCCAGCAAGTTTCATTAACTTTTATTAACAAGAACTTTTCCTAGGCATTCTATCAAGCACTTGGTGTGCGCCATCTTAACATACATAATTCATGGGTGATTCCACTATGGCTCATACCCTTTTTGCATATCATGACAACATTTATCAATCAAATAAACATATACATCACAACCTGCCCAAATTAGCGTTTTTATGAGCAATAGGTTGTCATGAACATGGAATGGTTCGGGATCGGTTCAGTATTCGGTGTAATATGCCCATCCCTACTTCTACATATGAGAAATCACCCATGCATTAGTTAAGCATCCAAGGATGATATCCCTAGTTAAATTATGATTAGAGAATCCTTTACTAACCACCATTTTCGTCAATCATCAAAATCTCACAAGTAATCATCAACAAACATAATGTTAACATAATCAAAACATTGTCTAAACTCAAATTAAAATTATCTTTAAGGGTGGATAGGATGGTGTCTAAAGTCACAATCCTCAGTAAATGCATTCGATTTTCACTTGATTGGACCTTGAATTTGCTTGGTTTAAAGATTTTAGGGTTTGAACTTGGTTCTTTTGACTCCTCCCCACCCTAATACACAGTGGTGGATAGTGGTGGATACAGAAAAAAATTGTAGGGTGGGCACAATACAATCTACTATTTTAAACAACAATAGCATCTGAACAATTTTAATTGAAGTATTTTTCATATGTATCCTTATTATCATAAAATTCATTCCTCGATTATATTATTTTGTTAAAACGATCTACAAAGAGAAAAACTCAAGTAAACTTAATACATATAAACATAAACAGTAAAGTTACTCTTCAATTATTATACGCTATGGTAACATTCGTTTCACGTAATGGAATGGAATTCGGATGAAATTAGAATGTATATTCCATTCCTTATGTTGTTCGTTTCAACAAAAGAAGAGTTTGTATTTAAACAACAACATACGGAAAGAATCTATATTCTAGTTCCATCAAAATTTCATTTCATTTTGTGAAACGAACACACCCAGATTTCCTCCCGCACGAAATCTAACTACAACTCCATTAAAATATATAAAACGAACACTGCCTATATGTTACAATAAAAAGATAGAAAAGCTCTAAGAAAAACTGAATTAAATTAGTTAATAAATCCAAGAGATAGTAAATCAATATTCCAGTAAAATAATATACATAATAATTTAATAAATCGAGAAATGAAATGTAAAAATACTAGTAAATATCTTTGTGTCAGTTAGTTTTGTATCTTGGAGACCATGCTATTGAGTACTACCTATAAGATCTAATAACTTAAAATAAAAAAAATATCAGTTGTTGCTTCTCTTCCTCACTACATGGATAACCCTCACATGCAAATCACCTGCTCTTTCCACCGCTAAATGTTCAAAGTATCCAGTTTTTTCACTTCCTTTTCTCAATTCTACTATACTACAAAGCTAAACATAGTTTACATCGTCAATTACTAAAATGATGTCGAGAACCTATAAACAAAAATTCCACCGGCTGGAATATCACCTGAGCGATGAGTGGACGGTGGGCACATGCCCACCCTCCCATAGTGGTGTATCCGCCCCCAATACACCCCATGTATGACATATGTTCACCCCTTGGTCCATCAAGTTTTGTTCTTCTTTTTCTTTATATAGTTACTAGCATTTATTCACTAACCTAGTTAGTTTTTCCATCTCTTTTCTTATTTTATGTGAGTTTTCTAACTTCGCTAATGGGGTTATTTAACTAATTAAATTCACACATTTCACGATTTAGTTTCTAGATGTTTTATTAAATTCGGAAATGTTTTGTCATCAACATTCAATACTTTTAAGGGCATTAATAAATTTCAGGGCGTTACAACAATTACTTGTAAGCAACAAAAAATGCTTAAAATTATTTAAACACGAATACATGCAATTCCCCTGAAAATGACTTGTTTACCTTGAGCACATGACGTACCACCGGGGAATATTTGTCACAATCCTGAAACACATTAGTCAAGTATCAATCAAAACAAATATATAATAAAACATGCCTTCCTTTGCAACCACGAAAGAAAAAAAAAAATAGAGAGTGAGATAGGAACCATGTGACTACTTCTTGTGAAGTTGGTTCATTCGGCTTTGCCTAACCAGCCTATAGCATTTCATATAAGTACATGTCAGCAAATTGGATTTTATCAATGCACATAGGTGTTAGAAAATCTCACATGTTTAAACCACCTTCTTTCTCGACAAAATGCAAATCATCAAACTTCGTGATTGTGGCCAAGTATTCAACTTTCTTACCATCCTATGTGTAATACAACAAAATAAGTTAAAAATAACAGCACTTACATTTATGTCTAAACCAATACTTTCAGTTTCATCCAAATGGATCCACTGCGAAAAATTATAATTAATCAAAGAACCGACGCCAACAGAACTTACCGTTGACGATGGCAGTTCATGTAAATGATACTCGTCCACCAAGGTTGATGATTAACTTTGGCCCGAACCAAATCTCCCTTATTAAATTCGTTCTCCATTGATGAAACTCTCTATGATTCTCAAAGTTCCTAATCTAAGAACCGGTGATATCAAACCTTTCTTTTCTCTCGATGCCCAAATCTATTAGTATTTCCGGTTTCTATGTGTTGCCCTATGCCCGATTTATATGTATTATGAGGGCACCGCAGTTTCATGCTTTATACCAAGAAAAACTCATTTGAAAACCTTTTTCACCTGACTATTTATTAAAATTACTTACCAACAACTCACATGTAATATCAGGGCACCTCAATTTCATGCTTTATACCGATAAAAACTCATTTAAAAGCTTTTTCCACCTTGGCTTTTTATTAAAATTAATTGCAATAAGTCACATGTATTATCAAGGAACCCTAATTTCATGTTTTATACCAAGGAAAACTCATTTGAAAGCATTTTCCACCTAAAATCCTTATTAAAATTAATTGCCAACAATTCACATGTATTAATCAAGGCACCTTAATTTCATGCTTTATATTAAGAAAAAACTCATTTTTTTTGAACGGCCAACGAATCAGGTACTCGAGAGTACCCGGGCCACCAATTGCCACCAATTCCCGGGAAACCCGACCACTCACCCGCCCGAAGGCACGACAGTGAAATAATCGTAAAACCGGTCGGGATCAGGACTCGAACCCAAGCCAATGGCCGCGTCATCCCTCATTTCCCCTCCACCAATGTCCTCCAAATGTAGCTAGTGGGAATTGAACCCAAGCCTCCCATAGGAATCTTTTAGGCCCTCAACCAACGGGGTACAAGTGTTAGACAAGAAAAAAACTCATTTGAAAGCCTTTTCCAACCCGACTCTTTATTACAATCAATCGCCAACTCCGTGCAATTAAAAAGATATGCATTAGTATTCATGCAATCATAGAGTGACACGTTGCACCAAGAATACATGAAACATGTAACTTAGGGAACGGGCGCTACCAGATTTGGGCACGGGTACCGCACTACCAGCACGGTAACATCACCGCCACCCGTGCTTGTAGGGGTCCCGTGAACCAATTTCTGGTTCTATCTAATGGGCTGGTAGTTTGGTATCTTAATTGCAACAGTCAAATTTTTATGGTTTTTAATTCCTTTTGGACCGTTAAATGTAATTTGTGAATTTTAATAAGTGTGCAAACGGTCATATTTAGTGACCGTTTTTATCAAATGTTTATAAAAAAAACACATTGCAATCCCACGGTTTAGTATCAAAAACATAGAAATTATACCCATAACTTAAAAAAATATGGAGTGACGTTGACATAGAACTATAGAAGATGATCAAGTTATCATTCTCTCGCTCGAAGTGCACCGATTTTACACTCAGACGATAGTAGCCTTGAGTTTTTCATAGACCTTGCAAAGCGGCTGCAGAGCAAGACACAACAACATCTAAAAAAGATACGTGCCACGTGATCGCGAGGGAGGCAATGCTCGGTTAATAAATAACTATTTTGCTGAAGTACCAAAATACACCGACACACATTTTAAACTAAGGTATCGCATGTCGAGACGTCTATTTCTAAAAATCGTAGCAGATGTTGAAGCAAACTTCGAATGGTTCAGAGAGAGCATGGACGGTCGGTTTAGAAAGAGTTTTACGCCCATGCAAAAAGTATCTTCAGCAGTGAAACAACTCGCAACCGGTAATCCTCCAGACGAATTCGATGAGTATTTATATATGTCTGGGAGGACGTCGCGCGAATGTTTACAATTTTTGTGCAATGCCATCATTAAGTTATACGGGGCTGAGTTTTTACGAAGACCAACAAGTCACAACAGTGCATGTTTGTACGAAGCACACGAAGAAAGACATCACCTTCCCGGCATGATCGGTAGCATTGATTGCACGCATTTAGTATGGCGAGCATGTCCTAGGGAATTACGAGGACAATATATGCGAGGAGATCACCAATACCCTACGATCATGCTAAAAGCGGTTGCTTCACAAGATATGTGGTTTTGGCATGGATTCCCCCCCCCCCCCCCCCCGGTTCACTCAACGATATAAATGTTCTCCAACAATCCTCTGTTTTTCTTAACCAACGGAACGACGCCGCAGTGTCCATTTACTTTAAATGGCCACTTATATAAACGTGAATATTATCTTACCGATGGCATCTACCCAACTTGGTCAACGTTTGTGAAAGCGTTTCGATATCCGACCGTTCATAGGAAAAGAAATTCGTTAACGTCTACCAATAGGTAAAAGGTCACTCAAGCTCGCAATCACAGACTACGCGCTGGTTACCCGGCCTATCACCCATTCTAAAGGAAACTCACTGCCTAAAAGCTCACTCCAATAAAATCCCTAGCTTGTGCATTACATTTTGTCACAAACCAAACTTTAACCGACGACCTCCGTACAAAAAGTCATTTGGGTACTCTATAGCACAGCCCACGTGGTGCCTTATCTACTCAGATCTCAATTTAATATTAGCATATTCTTTGACGGACACTATGAATTTAGGTTGTTATAGCCGGGTTTCATCCTCTAAATATGGCTTAACCCGAGAATTCAATGAGGGAGTATTTTTTATTTATTTCCTTTTTTGTGAAATTTTTCCTTCATCTTCTGTTAAGCATGTATTTTAATTCTGAAATCTAAAAAAAATAATGTAATTACTCATAGAGTAAGTACGGTGATTACTCCAGAATTTCTAGAGTAAGCTGTAATTACTCTAAAAAAACATTTTTTATATATTATTATACATATTAAAGAGCATGGTCGGTGGTGGACCATGCTCTTTAATACATCACCCCTTAACTTTATTAAAATGGCAATATTCACCCTTTAAGTTTATATTTGACAAAATCAACTTTCTGGCTTTACAGAATTGACCCCTTTACTTTCTAACTTGACAAAAAAAAAGACACTCTTACTTTCTAACTTGACAAAAAAAAAGACACTCTTACTTTCTAACTTCTTTTTAACACTCAAACTTTTTACGTGTAACCCATTATATCACTAAACTTTTCTATAAACGATATAAATTCACTTTTCGACATAGGTTTTTTCCCTTCTGAAACGAGTCTGGTCAAATATAAAACGTTTTATTCATTTTAACGTATAATATCGGTTGGCAAACTATTCTGACGTAAATTTTGTTCGGAAACGAGTCGGATCAAATATAAAATGTTTTATTTCGACATTCAATATTCGAGTTACCTCGTTTCTGACGTAAACTATGTTCGGAAACAAGCGAGTCGGCTCAAATATAAAATGTTTTCATTCGATGATATAAATCAAGTTATTATACATTTTCATACAGTTAACACGTTACATGGCATGCCGCCACCGATAAACAACTTAGGCGTTGCCCCGCAACGCGCGACCTATCGAAAGTATAAAATACACGTTTCGACATAGGGTTTTTTTTTTCTGAAACGAGTCTGGTTAAATGTAAAACGTTTTCATTCTTAGTTTTACGTATGATATCGGTTGGTCTACGATTCTTACGTAAATTTTTTTCGGAAATGAATTAGATTAAATATAAAATCTTTTAATTCGACAGTAAAAATCCGAGTTACCTATGTTTCTGACTTAAACTGTGTTCGAAAACAAACGAGTCGACTCAAATATAATTTGTTTTAATTCGATGGTGTAAAATTGAGTCATTGTATATTTTCGTATGGTTAACGCATCACAGGACGTGTCGCCGCCGCAACGCGCGGCCTACGGCAACTATCTAGTTTTTATTCAAAAAGCATGCTTAAATAGATGGGGGAAAAATAAATAATCCACCCTTTCGCGGATGCACATCATACAGGCCCAGCCTCCACTCTCCAGGGCCTAGGCCCCAACCTTTGATTCATCTAGAATTACCTCCCTGTGGCCCAAGATCCAGGCAGCCAAGTGAATGCAAAGCGTCCAAATTTAATGTACCCATTTATTTTATTTTCTATTTT
>JAUTDX010002796.1:0-52404 GCA_030844895.1 Ambrosia x helenae | reverse complement strand
TTATATATATATATATAAGTAATATATAATAGCTAATAAAAGGGCTCCTGAGTTAAGAACTGGGTGGACACCATTGAGTGACGAATCCACTATCTGTAGCACTGACTCAGCTTCGTCCTTCTATGGTTTTGAGATTATCTGTTGTTTGTATTGCTGCTTTGTTTGTGTGACTATCTGTTTGTCTTGAAATGGGTGATGTTGTCAATCCAGCAGGAGGTGGGGTGCCAACCCCGGTGTGGGGGCCCCAACCTTGGTGCTGGTGATGCAACCCTTATTAGTAAATTGGATATCAGTGATCCTTTGTTTTTGCATCCTAGTGATACCACTAGCTTGTCTATAATCAGTATAAAATGAAAGGCACAGAGAACTACTCTGTGTGGTCTAAATCTATGAAACTTGCTTTACAAGGTAAAAACAAGCTAGGATTCATAGATGGTACTTGCATCAAACCTGTTGATAATGATGTTCTTGCTAATCAGTGGGATAGATGCAATTCTGTGGTTATTTCTTGGTTGATTAATTCTGTGTGTGAGGAATTGTATCTTGGTCAAGTGTTTTCTGAAAATGCTAGAGATGTTTGGTTAGACCTTAGGGAAACCTATGATAGGATTGATGGTTGTGTTTATGTTTAATTTGCATCAAAAAATAAATAGCATAACTCAAAGTGGTAGTTTCTGTTGCTGAGTATTATAATAGGTTAAACACTATGTGAAAGCAGTTTGACTCTATGGTCCAATTACCTGCTTGTACATGTCAAGCCTCTAAAGAATTTAATGATTTTAATAGCCTTATTAAACTCATGCAATTCTTAATGGGGCTTGATGAGGTGTATCAACAACCGTTAGAACTACCTTATTGACTAGTGATCCTCTGCCTTCAGTAAAATCTGCTTTTGCTGTTGCCTTAGAGAAGAATCTCACAGAGGTTCTAGCAGTGGATCAAAAGCAACTAATGTATCATTTGTTGCTAAGACTGGTCAATCATCTGATAATAGGAAAGGGACAAATAGGGGTCCTAATCCTAATCTAAAGTGCACACACTGTAACAGAGTTGGTCATACCAAGAAAGATGTTTTGAAATTATTGGTTATCCTAATGGAAATCAAAAGAGGGCTGGTAATACTGGAAGTTGGTCAAATAATAATAATAATTCTAATAGAACTCAGGGTAACTGGAAAAATGGTATGACCATTACTAGTAACAATGTGTGCAGTAATGTTTCTGCTGGCTCACCTTTTACTCCTGAGCAGATTTCTAGGTTAATGAATTTGATAAGTGAGAAGTCTGGTGGAGATCCTCAGAGCTCCAATGTTGGAGGTGAGTCTGTTGTTGTGAGTGGTTTTTCTAGTATGTCTGTTCTGTCTAAACTGTCCAAAATGTTTGAAAATTTCTCTAGTTGTTCTAATATGGTTAAGTATGCACTATTTTTTGGTTGGATCATGGACTCTGGTGCCAACCAACATATGGTAGGTAGTGATGAACACTTAGTAATTGTGTTGATGTGTCTAAATATAACATGGAAGTCAAACATCCCAATGGCACAAAAGCAAAGGTCAACCAAGATAGGTGATATTAAGCTTGCTGATAGGGGTGATTCTGACTGATGTGTTTTTAATACCTGATTACTGTGTTAATCTGGTATCTATACACAAACTTGCTAAGGATAACAAATTAGATGTTCTGTTTAATGAAAATGAATGTTTTGTCCAGGATTCCAAGTCAAGGAGAATCCTGGTGACTGGTAGACAGCAGGATGGATTGTATTTTGTAGGGAAAATGTGAGTTTCAATAGTATTAGTCTTAACAGTGTTTCTGATCATAGTCTTTGGCATAGCAGATTAGGTCACCCTTCTAACCAAGTTCTAGCTGTGTTAAAAGGTAGTTTGAATGTTGGAGAACCTGATTCTTTGCCTTGTGAGATATGTCATAAGGCAAAACAGGTCAGGGTGCCTTTTCCTCTTAGTGATCATAAGGCTAAGGCTGTAGGTGATCTTGTACATCTTGATTGTATGGGGACCCTATAAGATCACTAGCAGGGAAGGGTTTAGGTATTTTCTCACTGTTGTTGATGACTACTCAAGGTCTGTGTGGTTTATTTGTTAAAATCCAAGGTTGAAGTCTTTGAAAATCTTGTTAGTTTTTATGAATTAGTAAAACTCAATTTTCAAAAAGTGTTTAAAATTTTAGAAGTGACAATGGAACTGAATTCATTAATAAACAGTATGAATGTTTTTTGTAATAATTAAGGTATTATTCATCAAACATCCTGTGCTTACACTCCACAACAGAATGGTGTTGTGGAGAGGAAACACAGGCATCTTTTGAATACAGCTAGAGCTTTGTTGTTTCAGAGTAGTATTCCTTTGAGTTTTTGGTCTGAATGTGTGCTTACTGCTGCTTATTTGATTAACAGGATACCTTCTTCTGTTCTAAATGGTAAGAGTCCCTATGAATTAGTATATGGGTTCCCCCCTGAGATTAGTCACTTAAGAAATTTTGGGTGTTTATGTTTTAAAACTATTTTAGATGGTCCTGATAAGTTGTGTAGCAGGGCTGATAAAAGTGTTTTGATTGGTTATTCTTTTGAAAAAAAGGGTTATAAATTGTATGATTTAGAAACAAGGAAAGTGAGTTTTCCAGGGATGTAAAGTTCTATGAGAACATTTATCCTTTCAAAACTGAACATAAAACCTTTGTTTCTGAAACTTTAAATCATTTAAATTTTTTTGATATTTTTGAAAAGGAAAATTCTGAAAGTGACAAAACTAAACAAAATTTTCAAACCTTCCCGATGATGAAGGGGAACCTATTAGTGCTCATGATCTCTCCCCTAGGGAACAGTTAGATGACTCACCTAGGGTAAACTAGTGAGGTAGATCATGGTCAAGGTCATGATCAGGCAACCTAGTAATACTACAGGTAGAGGGAATGACTGCTCAGGGGTTGAGGGGTCAAGTGAAGAGACTAGGACTCCTGAGGGAAGTAGAACTGTTTAGACAGTCCAGTAGGGAGTCTGTTTTGCCAAAGAAATTTGGTGATTATGTGATTGAAAGTAAGGTTAGGTATCCTATAGAGAAGGTAGTTAATTATTCCAACTTATCTGTTGAGAATTTCAGTTTTGTGTCCAATTTAAACAAAGCTGTTGAGCCTGTTTCATATTCTGATGCTTCAAAAGACCCACATTGGGTAGAAGCTATGAATGATGAAATGCAGGCTCTGTATAGGAATAATACTTGGATAATTACAGATCTGCCTCCTGGCAGAAAGGCTATTGGTTGTAAATGGGTTTATAAAGTCAAATATAAATCTAATGGTGAGATAGATAGGTATAAAGCAAGGTTAGTTGCTAAGGGTTATAGTCAAAGAGAAGGTCTTGACTTTGGAGAAACCTTTTCTCCTGTTGTTAAAATGGTTACTGTCAGGAGTGTTATCAGTCTAGCTGTTCAGAATAATTGGACTTTATTTCAGTTAGACATTAATAATGCTTTTTTGTATGGATCTATAACTGAAGATGTGTATATGAAATTACCAGAAGGATATGCTTCTGGTAATGAATCTAAAGTCTGCAAATTGGTTAAGTCTTTATATGGTTTTAAAACAAGCTCCTAGGAAATGGAATGAGAAACTTGTTAATGTTCTGAAAAACATAGGCTTTGTGCAAAGTGTATGTGACCATTCAATGTTTGTTAAATCTGTGAAAGATATTTTCATAGTCTTGCTGGTTTATGTCGATGACATAGTGATCACTGGAAACAGTGAAGTTGAAATTCTTAATGTTAAAACCTTGTTAAAAGAAAGTTTTCAAATTAAGGATCTAGGAAAGTTAAAGTACTTCCTTGGTATTGAGGTTCTATATTCCAGTGAAGGAATATGTCTCAACCAGAGGAAATATTGTCTTGATCTTTTAAAAGAATATGGGTATTTGGGTTGTAAGCCTGTTAGTGTTCCTATTGAGCAAAATTATAATGTCATTATTAAAAATAGTGATGAAAAATATTTAGAGGATATTACAGGATATCAAAAGCTAATAGGAAAACTAATTTACTTATCTTTGACCCGTCCAGACATAAGTTATACTGTACAGTTTTTGAGTCAGTTTTATGCATAAACCAACTCAAAATGTACAGCGAATAGCTTTGAGGTTACTTAGATACTTGAAGCTATCACCTGGAAAGGGTTTAATGTTCAAAAAAGGTAAGGATTTAACCCTGTCAGCATACTCTGATGCTGACTGGGCTAAGTGCTTGGTTACACGAAAATCTGTAACAGGTTTTTGTGTCTTTATTGGTGAGTGTCTTGTTTCTTGGAAAAGCAAGAAACAGAGCAAGTTGCTCGATCTTCAGCTGAGGCTGAGTATAGAGCAATGTGCTCAACTGCTTGTGAACTTATTTGGGTATCTAACTTGTTAAAGGAATTGGGATTGACAGTAAGTTGCCCATAGACCTATTCTGTGATAGTAAGTCTGCTATTTCAATAGCAGAAAATCCTGTCTTTCATGATAGAACTAAACATTTTGAGCTTGATTGGCATTTCTTAAGAGAAAAGATTAGTTCTGGGTTTCTTAGAGCAGTCAAAGTAAAGTCAGATCAGCAAATTGCTGATATATTCACTAAGGGACTGCTCAGTAATCAGCATGAGGTTTTGTGTGCTCGACTTGGTCTGACTGATTTGTATAGTAATTGAATTAAGGGGGGGTGTTAAAATATATGGGTCTTAGCCCAAATATTAAGCCTATAATTCAATTACATGTTGTTGGGCCAGTCTGGTAGCCCAGTTACATATTCTGATATTAATAATAAGCCCACTTTATGTTGAACTGGGTCATTGTTGTTTGGTCTGGACCATTGGTCCGGGTCAGTTTATGTGGTTGTTTGTTATTTGTTTTTTCTCACACAGATTGGTGAGTTGGCGTTGGTTATGATCGTTGGATGCTTTCTTTCCTGGCCGTTGGATCATCTCTGGGAGCTGTATATAAAGAGAGCTCGTGTACGAGTTCTCAGTTTAGTCGTATTGTTTTCTTCTTTGTTTGTACTCTCTGAGTTCTAGGGTTTCAGTAGTTGTGAGGTTGTTATTATTTCTCTTTGTATTCTGGTTCTTGATCTGCTGATATTATTGATCAGCAGATCCTTTGTGTATTGTACTTCTCTATTATTGATCTCAGTGATTTGCTGAGATCTATTTGGGTATTGGGGGGTACGTTTTGGTTTGGGTTAATAAGAGATTTGTCACCTTGTTTTGTCGCCTACATCTGTTGTTCTTGATTGTGAGTTTATGTTGGCTCCTGTGTTGATTTCTTTATTTTTGTTATTGTTGTTGAAACCCTAAAAGTTAACAATCTCTATATGGCGTTAACGTTTATCGATGCCACTTAATATTTATTGGAATGATGATTTCATAATTTAAATGTGCCAAATAGCCAAATATGATGTTGCACACCTCATTAATGTGGTAGTACATGTGGTGTTAAATTTGGTGCTCTTAAAATATTTGGGAATTGGGACCATGAATGCAAAATCCGTTGTGACATCTAAGCCTTTGGTTTTGAACATTTGGTCATGGATCCTTCGTATGTGCACTAGAGGCTTTGTCATCTAATCGTTGGAACGGTGGTGTACTGGTGTTCCAATATTTCGGCCTATGAGTGATTACAAATGGTTATTTATGAAAATGTGGTCGTTTAATGTTGGAATGAGTGGTCTTAAAATATTTGGGCGTACAAATATCCCAATATAGTTTTTGCTTATAGGCTCAAAATGTTAATATGTGGAAACATGTGGTGTATGTTACTGCATAGGTTTCTTTGTTACGTGTTTCTAAGTACAATAGAGCTAGGAAATGTAATGTCGTAACAGAGTTAATATGCCATACAAACCTTATGATATCTAAAAGTAGGGAGAACAAATCTTGAGCCTTGATTAATTAAATCAACTAGGTGTATTAATACGCGCGTTGCGCGTTTTTCACATGACGTCTTAATGCGGATTTTGGTAACCGACAAAGGCATTGAGACTAACCTTGGACAATGAGAAAATACAAAAGTGGCAGCGGCTACGCGGAACCGGGAATCTCCCGCGGTCCGCGGCACATGGTGGAGATGGCGCACGGTAGATGTGGTCGGTGGCCGGCTGCGTACGTTAGAGTGAAACACTATTCATTTCGTAGTCGTTAAATATGTAGATAGTAAACGAACAAAAACCGAACCCGTGCGAAATCGGGTAAAAAAACGCATTATGTCGGGGGGGGGGGAATGGAAAAAAAACTTAATAAAAAAGTTGGCGGCCAAAACGGGAAAAAAAAACCTTAAACAAAAAGTAAAAAAACATTGTGTGGTCAAACTGAGGAAAAAAAAACTTAACAAAAAATTTGGTGGTCAAAATGGAAAAAAAAAAGTTAACAAAAAAAAAAATATGGCCAAAATAGAAAAATAAAAAACTTAACTATTTAAATCAAATTGATTATTAATATGTTGTAATGGTTAAGATGGATTACACATCATTAGTATACTATTTAATGAGATTTATGGGTATTTTAGTCATTTTCTATTAAATACTAATTCCACCAACTTTTTAAAACCAAAATAACTTTTATAAACTTGATTATTATTTTTTTTTTTAAAATATACCATATAGGAAACCATATTGCTTTACTTTTTTATATAAAAATGTCATTCGAGGTTCTTTGTAATTGTGCAAGTTGTGTAATTGTAATGTGCTGTTATGAAAAATGTATTGTGTATTTGTGTTTTTAATTTTTTAATATATACCATTAATTATATGTAATTGTTATGTACTGTTATTATTTTCTTTTGTGTTGATAATAAGACCCTATTTGAAGATGAACTTGGTATGTGCTAGTTATGTAATAGGAATATGCTATTATTGATTTACAAAATTTAAAGACCATGAAATTAGGGATTTCAAACATGTAACAGGTAAAATACGAAAATACCCTTATTAATATTTTTTAAATTATGTCATGTGTTCTACAACTATTTGTTCCTACAGTATTTATACTAAAATTGATTTGTATAATAAGATCCTAATATGTATAGTAACAAAAATGTGTTGTAGTACATTGATATATATATATATATATATAGGGTGAGGTTCCTGTACAAAGTCCATATTTTGTGAGAAGTGTGAGAAGGATTAAAAATTGATATGTAAGCATCAATTTTTGAACTTAGTCATGATGTTTTAGGTTGTTTTGCCTAGAAAAACGCCAACATAACAATTAAAATCTGAAAACAATGTATTTTTAGCCTTAAAACTTAAAACACCATGCTAAGAACACTAAGCAGTGTGTTTTAAGTGTTAAGTAGTGTGTTTTAGCTATTTTTTAAATTGAATGACTATAATACATTGCATTGTGTTTTTTGATTGTTGTGTTTGGTGTTTTTTCAAGTTAAAACAACCTAAAACATCATTCCAAAATCCAAAACATGATGCCTACATGCCAATTCTTAATCCTTCTCACACTTCTCACGAAAAATGTCCTTTGTACAGGAACCTAAACCTATATATATATATATATATATATATATATATATATATATATATATTATAAACTCTGTAAATGTAATGTAGTGAAAATATTTGTATTTTGGATTATATCATATGTTGTTAGTGGTGTAAAATAATAAGGTCCAATAATGATGAACTAGTGGATTTGTCATGAAACATGAGTCAGATCACTTGTTTTGTCCTAAACTGACTTTCTATTACCTAAAGCAAGTCATTAACTCATTAGAATGCCCATTAAGGGCCATTAATAAGATTAGCAAACTTCTCCTTAAATTTAATTAAGTAAATAACACATAAATGACTTGTTTTAACCTAAATGAAACGACTCAGTGTAACCTAAATAGGTCATTATCACATTACAAGTCACACTAATGGAAATTACTAAGTGAATTAGTGGACTTAATTATCAATCATAAGTTATTAACACATAAATGACCTGTTTTGACATAAAAGAATTGTTGTAACCTAAAACATGTTACTAACAAATGACAAGACTCATTGGGGACCATTAACGTTCAGAGCCGGTCCTAAAGATTCAAGTGCCTCGTACGAACCCAAAAAAAGGCCCTTATACGAATTATGTAAACTAACTTTTTATGTGACAATTAACGTTATAACAATAAACATAACAAAAATATAGTACCATAATGTCATTCCGTAATAGCTTACTGATGATTCGTGAAGCTCTGTTAGCATTTTTAATAGCAAATGTTTGATTATTTCTTCATATTTTATGCTCGTTATAGTAAACGGGAAAAGCAACCAAAAAATATAAACGTAGCATACCTGAAACTGAATTTATATAATAAAAGCGAGGTGGGTTAAGAAGCCATGCATGACGCAAGAACAAATTAATATACATATTTTAATTTTACTTAAAGGGAACACGTTTTTTTTTCTCAATGTTTATAAAATCTATAATCATTTTCATGTTATTCTTTGAATTTAAATTTGTTAATTAGTTATAAAAATAAGTAGCAAAAAGTGTTGTAAAATAAAACATTTTATAAAAGTTTAACCATGTGTCGGTTAATATTTGAATACAATATAACTACTTCTAGGAAATATAGGACGATAGTTAAAAACAAATTGATAAAAAAAAAAATAGGGAAGAATGAAATGTTGAAAACCAAAGCTGAAGTGGAATGGAAAAGAATTGAAACAGCCAAAGTTGAAAACCAAAGCTGGTGTGTAGTGTAAAAGAATTGGAACGGCCAAAAAAGAAGAGAAGCGGAGTCGAACCCAAGGAAAGACTAACAGAGATGCAACGCATTAACCATTGGAGCCAAACTATATTGTCTTCTTGTTATTGTATTTTCTATATTTATATATATAATGTTTATAAGAAAAACACAAAATTTAGGCCCATGGAATAAACGGGCCTTGGCCGGGGGTGCGGCTCGCCCACCCCTAGGGCCGGCCCTGTTAACGTTGAATTAGTGGACTTATCATCAAATGCAAGTCATTAAAACGTAAATGACTTATAGGGGGGACGCATTTGAAACTGAAGTTCAGTATCTTTTGAGTTTCCCTCCAAAATCTTATGCAACATAAACGATTTACATAGGAGAATTGGATTTTAATAACCCAAACTATTTGAAATTGGCCACTGGCACCCTCAACTAAAAAATTGGCCATATATAACCTGAACTGATGACTTATTGGAATCTAGCACCTAACTAACTGACGTCGTTAGTTGGGTTGCTGACGTGGCACAAGTTGCTGACGTGGCACGCTGACATGTGCGCACGTGGATTGACACGTCAGCATGCCACGTCAGCAAATCAGCGAACCCACTAACGGTGTTAGTGATTTAACCGTTAGTGGGTGTTAGATTCCAATAAGTCAATAGTTCAGGTTATATATGGCCAATTTTTTAGTTGGGGGTGCCAGTGGCCAATTTCAAATAGTTCAGGTTATTAAAATCCAATTCCCCTATTATATATTGATAAATGAAATTTAGGATCAATAAGTTGCCAAGATATTAGCGACCGATTATCAGTCACTGGCATAATTGCATAAAAACCAATTCCCAAATGTAATCCAAAATTGATAAATCACGCCCAAATACAATGCGTACGATATCAACACATTAGTCCTTAGCACTTTGATCACTAACATTCCCTTTTTTTTATAGCGAATGCATAGACTCAACCAAACTCACACCAACGCAACTTCGGCCAAGCGTGTTGTCCGTTGGAGCCCACCAAGGCGCTGCCGTATACCCGTCAAAGGGTTGTCCCCTTGGGATATTCCACATGGTGTAGCGGTTGGAACCACTAAGGTTTCTAGGTGTCAGGAACATAGTATTTTTTTTTTAAAAAGTGTGTAAGCCATACCCCTTAACTCGCGTCAATGCTTATTATGATTCGACTTTGGTCTAATACAAATTTCAAAACTTAATTACTGAAACTTTTTTTTTGAGCGGTGCTATAAGTGAAACTAGTATACCGGGATAACATATATTAGCTATCCCAATCATTTAAAGTTTAGCAAATTTCACATAACAAAAAGGACAAGGTAGGGTTTGGCCATATATATTGTTTGGTAAAACGATAGTTCACATGCCTTTGTCCTCTTTATCACTTATAAACGTGCTAGTTCTTCCCACCACAAAATGCATAGCCGTACAACATCTATTTCATACTCCAACTACGGTCATAAAATAAAAAAAAATAAAAAATAATAAAAAGTGATTAGCTAGAACAAATGGGCTTAATTTAAATTATTTATTATTATGTGTTAATTAATGCAACTGCAATGTGTAACAAAGATTCCCTGACGACAGAGATTCTTTTTAAAATCAATTATGCTCATGCATTGTAGTTTAGCTGATCCAGGTAAGACCGTAAGCATGCAAACCAATTGCAATGCACATATTACAAGTCATTACAGCAGGATCGACTCAGCTAAAGGTGCTTCTTGGCATATTGTTCACCAAGTATAATTGCACATGCACAATCTAAACCTAACCAAAACTTTATATGCTTCTGACTACAATATTTTGTCAATTTAACAACTTATAGAACGTGATGCTTAGTTGTACGTTTTGGTATTGAGACTCAGTGCAGACCCATGAATTATTTTTAAGGGGTGCGATCGCTGGGTTTAACCTAACTTTTAAGGAGTGCGGTCAGGATTTTTGCCTGCAAATTACACTAACAAACAAACGAAGTTAAACTCTGAATCATCTATTCAAAACCAATTTATGAAACGTAAATATAATAAAAAAGATTAATTGTTGGAAATTATATATGTGTGAATGTGAGTTTGGACTTGTCCCACATTGGTTGGGGAATGAAAAGGAGATGGGTTTATAAGGTGAAACCAAATGTAGAGATTAAATTCTTTTAGTTATATTATACTTGAACTAACTTGAGGCCAACACGAATGCAGCTCAGAAAAACCGGTTTTTGCTACCCGTATACTCACAAAACTGCAGTTAAGTGTGTTTAATAGAGAAGTAAACAAGTTTATTGGTATTAATCTCGTATTGATTAACACAATTATTGCAGCAACAGTTTCGTTTCTAAACCATTTTCGAGTTCTATAAGACCAGCAGAAACAGAGATTGCAACCCATACTCACAAACACAAAACTCAGCAGCAGCCAACCTTGTGATTATTTTTCAGGCAAGTAGGATAGTCCGGCAGTGCACCGTCACTGTTTTCGAACCGGTGTACCTTGGGAACATACCGCGAATCTATTTAAGGGAATTGTGTCAAACACAAGCGCGGTTCAATTCGATGATTCCGTCTTCAATTACAATTTTACTACAGAAGGTGCAACGACCATGATACCTGCGAGCTTCATGTACAAAAGGCATTGCAGCGATTACTATGTAAGTTTTCTAACATTAATGACATAAGGTCTTTATGGCAGCGTTTTATAATATGTTTGACAAGACCAAAGTTTGATTTTTGTGTGTAATCTAAGTAAATTGTCCCCCTTAAACGTGTGGGCAATAAGTGACAACTTCTTTTTTATGAAGTTGAGCCACCCCTATGCACCGTATACATACGATGCTATCTTTTTTCTAGAATGACAACTCACACAGTCTCTAATTTTACAACTAAACTACACATCTGTCCATAGCGCCATAGTGAGGATTGAATCCTTATCACTTGGAAAGACAAAACTTATTCAATACCTTAGTACGGCACCATACCTTTAGACTAAGATCCTTTGGTTTTACGTGTGAGACAATTTGGAATAGGAAACATGTATCTATCGACCCGAGACCTTAAACCTTTTTTTCAAGAAAATTCCACAAAAAGATGGAATAAATAAAGAATGGACCTAGGCAGATGGGCACACAACAATGAGAATGGTGAGGTAAAAAGGTTAAAGATTTGCAAGTTGCATGATCTGTGGTTTAATTTGAAACCTGTGGTGCCATCACTACCAACTTTGACCTACTTTTTAAGGGGGTCTAATTCTCTAATGATAACATTCCTACAAAGTGTTGTTACTTTCTCTGAAGAATCAATGCAAGAAAATGTATAGTTGACTCTACTGTTTACCACAATGACTTTACTATGGTCAATTAGTCTCATATTGGACCACTGGTGGTGGAGCTATGGACGCTTGGGATTCTCCAAACAGGCTTGATTGCCCTAAGCCTAACTCCTTTTTATGATAGCCATGAACTCAAGTACGATATGCATGCTGTACATAGGTAGGTTTGGGTCGGTTTTAGGTTCAAACCGCCATCTGGTTTTGTTTTTCGGTTTTCATAATGACTTCGGTTCAGTTTCAGTTTGGTCATTGGGGCTCGAAATTTTTGGACCGAAAAACTAACCCAAAATAATGATTTGGGCCTAAACTTTGGGTCTAAAGTTTTTGTTTAGTTAATGATTAACCGGATATTTACGCATTTGGGCCTTATTCTTTGGGTACACCATTTGTTAGTTTTTTAAATTACTTAACATACAAATAAAAATTATACTTCCATAAATGCAATATCATAAATTTTAAAGTAAATGGTTTTTTTTTTAAGTTTTAGAAAATGCAAAACCGAAACCATACATAAACTTCATTTTTTTGAAAATACACCAAAACATCAGTTTTTTGTATGGTTCAGTACTTCGGTTCAATTATGCCGGTTAATATTGTTCCGGCTTCACTTAATTGGTATTAAGCTCACCCGTAACTTACGAGCTCTACGAATACCCTGCTAACCAATGATAGCCATGAGGGTATTTTTAAATGGTTTGCACATAATAGAACTAAACCACCACATGCATAGACAACCTAAACAAAGGCACTTTTAGAGCACGTATGATTGAGTTAACATGAACCCATCAAAAATAAACATTATTATTTATTTATTTAATGTTTGAGGGGGGGGGGGGGGGTTTGTTTGTTTTGGTTAGGGGACAAGAAAACCAAGAACCATGGTCATTGAAAGAATGCACATATGGATGAAGATTAAATACATATCCACAAACCACTATGAAGGGAGGAAAGTAGTTACCCTTTTCCCCCTTTATTTCATTTCCTTCCACTTATTATTACTTCTTTTATTATTAATTATTATTATTCCTTGGGATTCCCCTAGTCAACTATCACCAAAGATGCTGCCCATTTCTAGTCTATTTAAGTCTCTCAACTAGTACCAATCATCATCATTTTTATTATTACTATTATCATCACTTGTGTAACAAAAAAGATAGATTACATTTGATTGCTCTCTCAATAGTGTGGCTATAGTGAGAGATGGATAGTGAAGAGACAGGTTCAGCACCATCGACCCGGTCACACCGGGGACACCTGGTGCACCACTGTTTAGTGGGTTCAGACCAGACAGGAACCATGGCTCCAGTGCATTTAGGAAATCACTTTTAGGTAGCTTTAAGTGCTTTAGTGTTGAAACTTTGGTCAAAGAAGAAGGCACATTACCTACTGTTGCTTGTATGCTACCCCCTCCCCCTATCTCCCTAGCAAGAAAGGTTAGTAATAAAAAAATGTAACTTTTTTTTTTTTTTACTTTTTTTATTTTTATGTTAAATGTGTATTTGATTTGGTTAATGCGGGGATATTATTGTGTACGTTTGTTTGATTTATTTTACGTAGTAATGTGACCGTTTAACTAACAGGTAGGGGCGGACCTAGCTTGAAGCTAGGTGCCGCGTCCGTTGCTTACTCAACTTCTCGCGCGTGGTGGGAAATTTTTTTTTAAGATGTTTGGAAAACGTTACTACTAAAATGAAAAAAAAAAATGAAAAACGTTACTACTGAAATTAATTTCTAGATCCGTCACTGTAACAGGTTGGAGCGGAGTTCATAGGCACTATGATCTTGATCTTTGCAGGGACGGCTACAGCGATAGTGAACCAAAAGGCACCAGGGTCCGAGACCCTGATCGGGCTAGCGGGCTCCTCTGGGCTCGCGGTCATGATTGTTATACTATCTACTGGTCATATCTCAGGAGCCCATTTGAACCCATCAATTACTATAGCTTTTGCAGCCCTTAAACACTTCCCATGGAAACATGTAACCATTCTACCTCTTATATAAAGTCAACAAGATTCATCATTTCATCTTGCCACGTGGCTTCTAACTTGTATGTGATTGGCTGGTTAGGTTCCATTGTACATAATGGCACAAGTGTTGGCGTCAATATGTGCAGCTTTTACATTGAAAGTGGTATTTGACCAATGATGGGAGGAGGTGTGACTGTTCCTTCGGTTAATTATGGACAAGCTTATGCTTTAGAATTCATCATTAGCTTTAACCTCATGTTTGTTGTCACTGCTGTTGCCACCGACACAAGAGCTGTAAGACCCTCTATTATTTTTTTTTTTTTGTGTTATTATTATTTTCGTTATATATTAAGCGCCCCTAAATTTTCATACAAGCCCGTATAAACGGTGAAAAAAAGAAACTGTGGGTCATTTAAACTGAAAAAGGTCATATGGGCCGTATGGTCTTTGTAAGTGACGTGTGTTGTCACATGACTTTTGTGTTAGTCTAAGACAATATATGGCCCATATGATTTGTAAGAACACAAACTTATACAACACATATATACGTTTAGCCACTATATAACACTGACACGAATGCATCTAACCTCTCATATTGATCGTATAATGTGTAAGTGGTGTGTGGTTAGTATGTGAGTACCGGATTTTAGAATTTAAAATTTCAGATTAGTTCAACCCATGAGTCATGATGTCAATACTAGACCCTAATTCTTTAACATCGCCCATTTATTGGTTTCACGAAGTCTTACCAATTTTATATATTTTTTTATAAGAGTGTCAAAATATTATTAAATAAAGATAATGGGCTTCTTGTTCCTACTTCCTATGTTAACGGTAGAAATTGGTGCAATAAATTCATGTCCACATGCAGTATAGTAATCAATTATTGCAATATATAAATCATATATGCTAGATCCAAGACAAAGGGGACTCATGAGTCAATTATATATCCTAATAATTAACTCATGGTGAGCCAAATGTCAATTTATATTAATACAGTTTTGGACTGTTCTTATCATGTAGATTTGCCTCACGAACTTTTATTAAATTAAATTTAATGTCGGTCACATGGTGTTTTTAATAATTAATCAACTTGAATTTGAAAAATCGTCCAAAGTTTTGATATTTTGGTTTTAAACTTTAAATGTCGCATATTTTAACATAAAAATTCCTTGATCCGTCAATGTTGTATTGGAATGAAATGATCATAACCGGATTCTCATTTAACCACAGGTTGGTGAGCTAGCAGGAATCGCGGTGGGGGCAACGGTCATGCTAAATATTCTAATAGCTGGGTACAAAACTCAACCTTTTCTATTTACTAGCACCATGGTGTTATTTTCAGTCTTTAAAGTTGGATAAGAAAACGATAATTCGAATATAACAAGTGAAACATTTTAGCGTTGAAGTTATAAAGTGAACATTAAAGTGATAGGTATAAACATAAAATAGATAGGTTAGCAAGTGGAATTTTTAGGTTTGATAAAAAAAAAAGGCATGGTCAAGTTGTTAATGTGTTTGGTTTGCAAAATTTGTTAGATTTGGAATCTCAATTCCTTTATTAAGGTGTTTAGTTAACAAAATTGGAATTAGAATTAATTCCATCATGTAAAGAAATTCAATAATCCTCTTAAAATGTGAAGGAATTCAACCGTCACATCACCCCAGTCACCTCCCCCACCCCTACCATCTCGCCACAGACCTTATCACTATCCTGCAAGTGTTGCCCCGCCCTCACCACCCCCATCCGTCGATGGTGGTGGTGCAATTGGCGGCGACTATGGCAACCAGTTGTAGGTGTGGGCGATGGCACCTGGTAGGTGGGGGTAGTGATGGTGGAGGTTTTTGTCATGGTGACGGTGCCTAATGTGGCAAGGTAAGGGTTGTTGAGAGGTGGCCCGGCTAGGGCATCATTAGTTGTGGTTTCGCATTCATAGATTTTACTTCTTCTTTCGTCCAAAATTCATTAAAATTTTAAATTCCTTTAATAGATTTCATTTCTTTATATTTTAAATCTCTTTTGGCAAATCTCAATTCCAAATTCCACCTCGTCAAATTTCAATTCATTTCTCAAATACCAATTCCATACAATTCCGCGAACCAAATACACATTTAGATCATTACGCACAACAACTTTTTTTAATCGTATTTAATACTTTAGTTATCTACAACTTATTATATAAAATAGATTATCTTTCATTAATGATACCATGGTCTTAATACAGGCCAGTCACAGGAGGATCAATGAATCCAGTAAGAACTTTAGGACCTGCAATAGCTGCCAATAACTTCAAAGGCTTATGGATCTACCTCACGGCCCCTATCCTTGGCGCGTTAGCTGGTGCAGGTATTTACACCGCGGTTAAGCTGCCTGAGGAAGATGCCAATGATCCTAACAAACCTCAACCACATAGCTTTAGAAGATAATCAAACAATCTCATTTTAATTGATTACTGTTGTGATACCACAAGCTCGCCACTTATAGCAACATTTACGAACTCCATTAAAATGCCTCTGAATGCAGTGTCGGGTGCAACTGGTTAAGGGAGATCTGATGGGTACATATATGGTTACGGTTATATATATATAGTCATACATGGATGTATTTTGAGTCTTTAAAAATGGCATAAATGTACGAAGGAATGAAATGGAATTAGATGTGAATCGTGATCCAGAATATCAAAATCTTGTCTAAATATCGCCTTTTCGTACCTTTTTTTCTGCTGCTGGTATACACTTTTATCAAATTGTATGTTGTGTTGTAAAATAAATAATATGAGTCCGGGGTCTTGAAGCAGTCTCTCTATATTCTAGGATAGAGGTAAAATACGTCAAAAAAAAATTCATGGTGTTAGTAGCCAGACATTAATTGATAAAAAATAACTTTCGGACTAAGTGAAATAAAAATTTATATAAAAGGATTAAGCAACCACTAAATTAATAAGCTATGAGTTACTGTCTTAATGCGCTCTATTTCTATTTTAATCTCAAACCCAATAAATATAGTGGTTATTCCAAGCCCGGTAAATTAAACGTTGGAACCATTGGGCATTTGGGCCCAAAACCAACCTTATATTGACAAGCCCATTAAGTTTTAGTGCTCACCTCTATAAAACGGAGCCCAACCTTTACATACAACGCACTTCATCCGCAATAAAGAAACGCTCTACCTAGAATGTGTGTTGTGGCCCGCAAGCGAAAAGGCGCAAGCGGCCAGCTGATTCACGTGGCTCGCAAACACCACAACATACACGCGTGAAGCTTTCCGCGAGCAAGCCCACGCTACCATGCTCGCGTGGGCTAGGGAGTAAAATTCAACTATTGGTTGAAAAAAGTAGCCGTTGGCAATGGCTACTTTTGGGACTTTATTAAAAAAAACATTTTTAAACTTTATAACCATCCAAATCATTTACAAACACACAAATATTCAAACCTTCAAACTACGAAACTATTAAAAAACATCTCCAAAGCGAAATGGAAAACACGTCGTGGGAAGATTGTTACTCGTCGGCTCTAATATTCATGGCGGAAGACGTGTTTGGTACGAACACGAAAAATGAGCAAAATATTAGTCAAATGCCACCCTCGTCTCCAGATTTTCTTATCCGGATACGCAACCACAATATGTTGGCCAAAAAAAGCGAGGACAAAAGAAGGGCGGGAGAGGTAGCGTGATGAAAGGTGGTGGGAGAGGTGGAACAACCCAAACACCTGAATAAGACACACGTCCAAAACGGCAAGGGACGCCATGGACAAAAGAAGAGAAAATAGCGTTGTGTTGTGCGTCGGTTGAAGTTTCCGAAAATCGACAAGCCGGTATATAATTTTTTATGTATACCTTGTTTTTTTGTTACCTAAAGACTTTTTATAATTTTTTTATTATTTTTGTAGCCAGCTATCAAAGGGCGAACATGTTTTAGAAAAAAATTCACGACATTTTCTACAAAGAAGTGGGGAGTGAAGCTCGTTCTCCCGATATGATATCCGGCCGGTGTGCCGAAATTCGAATATACGTGGGCTTGTTTATGAATATTCATAATAGGAATAGTAACCGAATGCAAGCAAGTGGTAGTAGCAATCTTAAAGTCTACAAATTTACTTGCGACAAATGGAAGCAAGAGGCTTTTCGCAAATACAAGACCACAAAAACATGGGATGAGGACTACTTGCAGAGAATTCTTCGCAAATGCTTGAAATGGGTCGAGCTAATTACGGTGGAAGAAATGAGCGAATGAGGCTCAAAGCGGACGAAAACTTTTTCTTTGGGTGGATTCGTATCCTCTACAAGCTTGAATGCTCATGTGGGGATAGACCTAAACGTTGAAGAGAGTGTGAGAAGGCGTTTCCGAACCGGTGGCGGATCTAAATCAAAATTTATGGGATAACGTTCAATAAAAAATCTACCGTTCTTTCGTACAATGTACGAAAAAAAAAAGACGATAATAAATAAAGTTAATCACATACCTAATAAAATTCTCTTCTTCGTCATTTGAAAGCTTGAAATCGAGCCATTACACGGTCTTTTGTTACTTTACCAAAAGTTTCTATTTCGACTCCATAAACTAGAGCTATGTTCAAATACCCATCACCCATTCGGTTGCGTAATCCGTCTTGACAAGCTTCATTTTAGAAGAAAAAAAATATTTTTTCAAACTATGTGGTTGCAACCAGTAAAACCAATGCTAGTTTCAATATCCGATAAACCAAAGGAAAATTAGTATTTTTTTTAGGTTCCACAATTACACGTGCAAGGTCATAAATTCCATCCAGTTCTGCAAATGTATCATCTTCCCTTACAGTGTGATAAAAGAGCTTAATATCACCAGAAAGACACCTTCTTTCTTTCGTAATAAATTACTCGGACACATCTCAGAAAATGTCACTATCATAGATATTGTCAAACATAGAAAACCAATCACAAGGATTTAAACCAGACATATTTTCTATCAAAGTAGTTGATACCTCTTTAAATCGATTTCCATGTTCTTGATTTTGCCTATCCAAAACTGTATTAACAACTTCAACTTCCAAACAATGTTCGTACATAATTTTCCATGTTCTTGAAGTTTCCTAGCTAATAAGAGGTTGTTTAGAGTGTGGTTTCATCTTCCAAACAATTGCAATTTACACATAAACCCTAAAACTATAAGTGAATATAATTTTGGAACAACTACACGTGAGCAACAAAAATTAGGAACATAGTGAATATAATTTGGAAAGATGAGAAATGAAGGAAATATACCAAAATTTTCCTTCTATTTTCTTCACTTTGTCTTCTTAAAAAAATTGTGGAACACGATTTTTACTTGACATCCTTTCAAATCTCTTCTTTTCCTTCGTTAAATGAAACTCGAAATCAAAGTGCTAGTGTGCGATACCACCATCGCACGAAATTGGGAAGTTGAGTTTCATTACGACTATGAGATTAAAAATAAGGAATGTTTAAATGGACCATCTATAGTTCGATACCTAGTTTTGGTCATATAACAACTTATGGGATTGGGTACTAAACCATGATGTGGATCAACCCAACCCGGGTCCAGACTTGCGCATATCAAAATGATGTGCAATGACCACAATGGTCGCACACTCTCCAGAAGATATATAACATGCAAAAGTGTGTCACCTACAGTTTCCGCTCACCTACAATTCAGGAGGGACGTGCACGGATAGCGGTAAAAGTGGTATTCGTTCCATGTTTCCTTATTTACGGGTTTAGCATTAATCACTTTACTAATATAACATAGGGTAGTCGAGACAACCTTAATCGGGCTTTGGCCCATAACGATTAGGGTTTTGGATGATGATGGCATATGTCAAGCTCTATATAAGGGAGAACCTCCCTATAGAGTAGACACTTTTTGCTAACCCTTAAAGCTATCATAATAGTATCCTCATCATGAAGTTTTTGTCATAAACACCTACACATGCAGTCGTCTCCCTACCCAATATTCTTATTTCTTTTCACGCACCGTTAAATCATAGAGGAGCAGTAAAGAATAACATCTGTGGATTAGTGTTATCCCTAAGGGAGGTGAGATTTTTTCTTTCTTCAACAACATACATTTTTCCATATGATTTCCACTATTTAGGGGCTGTTTGGTAGCCTCTTAATCAGTCTCTTAACCATTCAGGTCTGAATCATTCAGCATTCAGACTGTTTGTTTCAGCATCTGAATGGAATGATTAAGTGCTGAACCATTAAGCTAATAAGGGATGCTGAATGATTCACCTCTTAACCATTCAGAGCCTCTTAACCATTCAGACCATCTTAATGATTCAACACTTAATCAACCAAACAGCCCCTTAGACTAGAAAATTTGAAATGTAACTAATTTATAGCTGAGGGGTCCTGATTGGAAAAGAAGAATCGAACGCTAATAAGGCGAACGAAACGTAGTGAAGTGCACCCAAAAAAAAAATTTAATTGTCTTGATCCTAGACAATAAAACAAGATATGAATGGATATAAAAGAAAGATTCTTTCATTGAACGCCCTACCTTCGCTTTGGAGGAGTTTTGCCTTAGGGGTGTTCAGAATTCGATTCGGATTCGAAAAATTCAAAATTCGACTTAGTTCGATTCGATTACCAAGAATTCGATTCAATTATCAAGAATTCGAATTCGATTCAATTCGAATTCGAGTCCAGTAAATCGAATAAGAATCGAATACGAATTTATGATTTTAAATTCGATTCGATTCGAAATTCGAATAAAAAATTGTACATGTATATTTTTTTAAATATATACACACATACACATTGTTATATACACAAATATACACATTGAAATATAGAACTTCTAAATTTTGGTCAAAGTCTAAGAACCCATAGTCTTTACAACTTTTACCATAACCATATTTTACATATTTACCTTATACATCACAAAACTCTAACAAACTATACTCTCTACTATTTTTATTATTCCCGTATTTGACATATTGTTGTTTATCAATTTTGTAGATTTGTATTTTATATATTAAAAATAATGAGTTTGTATTAGTTTTAAAACTAAAAGTAAAACAATTTATTATTTATGGTGAATTTGAACTAAATCGAATTTATTCGAATTCGATTCGAATTCGAGTTTCTTATTCGAATAGAATACGAATCGAATAAATTGAATTTTAAGCGAATACGAATCGAATACGAATTCAGGTAAAAATATTAAAAATTCGAGAAATTCGATTCGAATAATTCGAAAATTCGTTATTCGATTCGTTGAACACCCCTATTTTGCCTAACTACTTCAAATCACAATATCAACTCTACGTCACGTTGTTTAAAGTTCAAACAGTGAAGTCAATCTTTATGGAAAATTTTCATAAAGTTAAAACAATTTTTAAATGTTATAAAAATAAAAATACGTGTGCATAAAACTTGTAAAACGTGTTTAGATAAAACCCTTTCCATGATATTTAACCACAAACAAAATAAGCTAGTGTCAATACAATGTGGGTGACAATTGTGGTTACAAGTTGGGGGAGAAAATTATAAACTTAACCCAAACATACTTAAAATCATGCAACTAAACATGATCCATGTGTGATCCATGTGTAATCCATTTTTTCAAAAAGGGCAAACGGACTTATGGATTATCGTAAATAAAACGGATTGACGGCCTATAAACCATGTTTATATATTTTTTTTTTTAACGTTAACTTTCATAAAAACACACGGGAGAGTCCTCAAAACGAGGACGACACCCAAAAATTACAACATATACAGAGGGCTAATACACCAATCCTCCCACAGAAGGTTAATGTGCTTAGACCTATACTTTAACCACAAAAACGACAAAGACTTAACGCTACCAACCACACTCGAAACCTTAGGCGCTACCCCCTGAAAGTCTTCTCATTCCTGGCTTTCCAAATCAACCAAAAAGTTACCAAGATAATCCCTTGCACAATCTTCTTGGCCCACTTACCTCCGGCGACTTGTTTGTATAAGAGAAGCAGATCTTTCGAGTGGAAAACAAACGAAATATTTAACCCACACCATTTCCAGACACTAGTCCACACCCCATACGAAAACCCGCAGCCCGAGAAAATGTGGTCCGAAGACTCAGTGGTAGCCTCACACAACTTGCAACGATCATTGGGAATGAAAACATTTCTTTTTCTAAGAGCTACGACAGTGGGGATCCTATCCATTTCCGCCCTCCAAGCAAGAATCTGGCACTTAAGCGGGACCCAAGAAATCCACTTAAACTTAAAAAAACTGCCAGGGTCCCTCATCTTTTTGACTTGCTCCTTAACAGCAGCGACTGAAAAGGAAGAGTGGCCGGCCCACTCCCATTTGTCTTTACCATCCAGTAATTGGGCCTGAGATAACAAAGAGGATAAATCGGTCCATTCTAACACTTCAGCGAAGCCCAATGGGCTGGAAAAGTCTACCGGACACCACATATTATTAGACCTGCACTCCTTGACCAGCTTCCTTTTAGTGGGCGAAGCTTTGTACAGAAGAGGGAATTTTTTCATCAATGGAACATCCAATAACCATGTATCTTCCCAAAAACGAATGCTACTACCGTCTCCAATGTTCCCTTTCAGGAGCTCTAGGAAAAATCTGTCCCCGCATTTAAACCTTTCACAATTTTTGACAATCATGGCCCAAACACCCCCTTTACCGAGATACTTGGGAGCCCGGACCACCTCCCCTTACCATTGTGACAAGCCAAAATGATCAATTTCCACATCGTCCCTTCTTCCACGCGAAAACGCCAAGCCCATTTCGCAAGTAAAGCATCATTCACGTCTTTCAACCGGCTAATTCCCAACCCCCCTTTATTTTTATCCCTACACACCTTCTCCCAAGAAACCCAATGGATCTTATTTTTATCACTCGAAGACGACCAAAGAAATCGTTTCATGAGGCTCTCTAGCTTGTCGATCACACCTGTCGGGGCCTTATAAAGAGAGAAAAAATAAATAGGAAGGCTTTGTAAAACCGATTTAAGCAAGGTTAGTCTCCCTCCAATAGAAAGAAGATGAGCCTTCCAAGACGATAGTCTAGCTTCAAACACATCGACTACTTTTCTCCAAGCGTTGACCCTATTCATATTTGCCCCTACGGACACACCCAAATAATCAAATGGGAAGGAACCCACACGGCATCCCACCACTGACGCCAAAGAAACCACATCTTCATTCGCTACACAAGAGCCGTAAAGGAAAGACTTATGTATATTAAACTTTAAACCTGAACAAATATAGAAAATCCGAAGAATACGAGCCACCACCAATATATTATTGGTCGACCATTTGCCCATAATAAGAGCATCATCCGCAAAAAATAAATGGGAAATAGCCTGACCATTCTTCGCTAAGGACACCCCTTCAAAAACACCTATCTTGCACGCTTTGTTGAATAAACATGTTAAAGCTTCCATAACTATCAAAAACAAAAACGGAGAAATAGGGTCACCTTGGCGTAACCCTTTATGACATTGAAACTAGAAAGTAGGCGACCCGTTAACCAAAACCGCCGATCTAGCCGAAGCTAAAATGCCCTTAATCCACAAACGCCACTTCTCCGGAAAATCCATTTGTTCAAGAATAGACAAAAGGAAGGACCAATTTACATTGTCATACGCCTTCTCGAAGTCTATCTTCATAAAGAAAACACTTTTTGCCCTCCTTTTGCACCATGAAAGAACTTCATTAGCGACCAAAGGGCCATCCAGGATATTTCTATCACTGAGAAAACCCGTTTGGTTATCAGAAATGACAAACCCGATAACCTTCTTTAATCTCAAGGACAAGACCTTAGATAAAGCTTTACTAATAATACCCACCAACGTTATAGGCCTATAATCTTTTAAGCCAAGAGGATTCTTTATCTTAGGAATTAACGTGATAAAAGAAGAAGCACACCCATGACTTATCGAACCAGACTCAAAAAATTCTGAAAATATCTTCACAAAATCGTCTTCAAGAAGCGGCCAAAAGTGACGAACAAAACTAAAGTTAAAACCATCCGGACCCGGGGCTTTGTCTTTACCGCATTCGAAAACCGCCAATTTAATTTCTTCTTTAGTGAATGGAGCAATGAGACCATCCACCAAATTAGCCGGGATTGTCTTCAAATCGTCACATCTAAGGGCAGGTCTAGACGGCACCGTTTCCTTGAAATGGCGACTGAAAAACTCAACACCTCCCTTTTGACCAGACTAGGCTTCGTCACCCAAGCCCCATCCACCATAAGCCCTTGTATCGAATTAGAGGCCTTCCTGCTATTAATAATATTATGAAAGTATGCCGTATTATCATCCCCATATCTAGCCCAAGTCACCCGAGACTTTTGTAAAATGTCCTTGGCGTGATACACTTCAATCTCCTCTATACTCTTCTTGCACTCCTGCCAAACCCATTCTTCTTCTTCTACCAAATCCCTATGTTCCATGAAGGACTCAATCCGCTCAAGATCGTTCCTCAATAAATTAAGCTCTGCACCCTCTTTACAATCCACCTGTTTCTTCCACTTAATTAAAGTCGATTTCAAGAACCTGAATTTAGCGGACAAAGCAACATCTGCAGCACCAGACAAGTGAAACTCCTTTAAAGTTTTTGAGACAACCGCGTCACAACCCTCTCTATCTAACCACGAATTAAACCATCTGAAAGGACGAGGCCCAAAATTATCGTGCACCACCGTTAACACCAAAGGGCTGTGATCAGATAAGTATCTAGGCAAAGCACGTAAGCACGCCTCGGGCCACCGATTAAAGAAATCCGAATTAACCAAGACTCTATCTATCTTGCTTAATTTAATAGCGCTCTTTTCTTGGACAGACATGTGAACATACCACCCTTCATACCATATTCAAAAAGACCCGTTTCATCAATAAAGGAGTTAAAAGCATCAGCATCGGCTTGATCAAAAAAACATTTTTTTCTGTCCTCGTCAAAGCGCACCGAATTAAAATCCCCCAAAATACACCAGCACCCGGGACTACTGCTGACTAGACACGCAATATGATCCCAAAGAGGCCGTTTTTCAGCCAACTTGTGAGGCGCATATATATTAAGAATGTTCAACAGAGTCCCGTCTTCCTTCAAGCACCCCTTCAGTAAAATGAAATTCCGATGCTTTGTAACAGAAAATTTAGTGAACTTATTCGGATCCCACATAGACACCAAACCACCCGAACGCCCCGTCGCTTCGACAATATCCACATCCACAACCGAGTTGCCCCAAAACTTGGAACAAATAAAACCCGACATATCCTTAAACTGTGTTTCCTGTAATGCAATAAAAGACACTCCATTCTGTTGTTTCAAACGTTTAACCCATGTATCTGTACTGGACACTCCCAAACCCCTAATATTTAACGACAAAAAATTCATACCGGAAACTTTTGTAATCCTTCGTCAAAAACGACACCACTGACCATGTGAGATTTATCTTGTAAGTCCGCTTCCAAAGATACCCCAAGTTTGATAGTCTCTTCCACCTCAGAGGTAGAAACCAAAAGTCGCTTTGAAGATCCGTCGTCTAGCTCGTGCGTCTGTTGATTCAACTCTCGCGTTGCTGGTGATGAACCGGTATCTACATTAAAGCCTTCTTCATTCTCCATGTTATCCAACAACTGATCAAACGACTGAGTAGGAGGTGAAGAATGTCTATCAGTGTTCACGCCAATTCCTATCATCTCCTGGAAAGAATCCGCAAGATTCTGGGCTGAGTTCACATCAGGATTTCTGTTATGGGCTAAGATATCAACCGGGTCCATAGGCCCAATAAGTGGGTTCAGGTTAAACGGATCACTATTAGAAGGTTTGTTACAGTTTTTCTTTTTGGTTGGGCCTGAACTTTTAGTGGACCCGCTACCAGACCTTTTAAAACGTAGCTTCTTTCGCTTCTTGGATAAAACACAGCAATACCCCTTTGACTTAACACCATTGGCACATGCAGTCCCTCTAGTGTCCCCTTTAGCAACAATGGGAGTTTCCAAAACATCGCCTCCCACATTAAAACCTTCCTGATTTCCTTCTTTTGAAATAGAACAATCACTCCCGTAATTAACTGCAGCAATAGGAGTTACCAAATAATCCTCTTCCCCATTAAAACCTTCCTGATTTGTCGCCCCGGTGGTTTGACTAACATTTTCCGGTGAAGGGACCGGCAACTCATCGACCTTTTCTGGATCTGAATCTGTTTTATTATCCACCTCCATCGAGTCATCTTCAGAATTGCTACTTTCATGCCCGTTGTCAACTTCCACAAAGTCCGGAACCCAGTCACCTTGCTCCTCCTTAACCCAAACTCTATACTTCCTGTTCATCCAATTCAAAATAATTTCGTCTGCTACCCTCTTACCATCCCCAACAAGGACGCCAATGTACTCAAAAGACAAGTCACGATCCTTTGACGACACATTAGCTCTATGGACTATCGATCCATACAAGCCGCCAATCGAGTCAAAAACTTCATTGGTGCAAAGGTGTAGAGGGACGCCTTGTAACTTTAGCCATGCCACTCTTTCAAAACCAAAAGATTGCCCTCCATATAGAGATGGAGACAAACTGATCTTTCCGATTAATAGCCGATTCATACACCCTCATGGCCCTCTCGTTATCTTCAAAGGACAACAACACATCTAGGCCACCCAAGTATTGGAATACCCCTTTTCCGGACAAATGGAGTTTAAGGTGACATAAATATTCTTCACAGTGTCTACGTTCACCATCTTGGCAACCAGAGCTTTCCCATGTAAAGAAGAAAAAGCCTTAACACTTTCATCAACTGTAATCGACTTGCCCACAAGGAGATCTTTGAACGAAACCGATCCAGACACAAACGACCCCATATTGTTTCCTTGCAAACCCTCACTCTCTTTGTTAGCAGTATATCTATTATCATTATTTGTACTATTAGTGTGTCTCTCAAACTTTTTATAGTGTATATTATTATCATTATGTTGTTGAAAACTCTCTCTATGATCTCTGATCTCCCCTTCTTCTAACACAAAACGTGCGATATTAAACCAAAGTTTAACCGCTCACATACGAATCCCACGCAGATTACTAAGTAATTCCGTTCTATCTTTAACATCTAGTATTGAAATAAAACCGAATCGATTACCACTTTTGTCACGTTTGCGAGCAATGTACAGATCGAAAATCTGTCCGAACGATCTCACTTCAATAGCTAAATCATTCCACTACAACCCTCCGGAAGGTTAGAGACAAACAGTTTTGTGATACGAGCTTGAATATTCTCCGGCACAGAAACTTTCCGGCGCCGCTGTTCCATAGAGAGAGCTTTTTTTAGTATGCACTTAAAAGTCATATTTTTATTTTTATTTTGAAGGGGTTGATAGGACGACCTAATTAAGCATTTATTAAACTAGTTAACCATGTTTTTTTTTAACGACAAATTTTATACAGTAACACCTTAATTCCACCTCACTATATATACCACTAGACCAAAAAGTAATGAGTTACTAATTAACCATGTTAACCCAAATTGTTTCTTAAATGAGTTTTTGTCGACCCGAAACTTTGATTTAATTTTGTCATTTCAGGTTGCATTTAATGTCAGGTATGGTAGTTTCAATGTCAATAAAATGCAATTAACATTTTAGAAATGACATTGTGAAAACTGAAAAGAATGACAAATGCAAGACAAGTAACGTACTATCTCTTTGACTCTTATCTTTCTTTGACGTCGAGGTAGAAAACATTTGGTTAAAATGTAAACTTCAAGCACACGTCAAATCAGTTCCAGATCTTTAATTTTTCTCAAATAATATTTGTTACAATCTTTAATTAGAAGATTATTTAAACACGACTAGTTAGGCTTGTTGAATAATGACTAACAAACAATGGTTTTAATTAGGTATTTTAGCCAAAAAAGAGGCACCCGTAAATTTCTTGACGGACCCACTTGACGGGCGGTCCACCTTGAGGCCAGCGGACGTTCTTGTGTTCGGATGGGCGCAAGGCAAGCATGGGTGCGTTGACCTTACTGGGGTATCCCCATTGGTGGGACTCCGGGATTCGGGGTTTGTGGCTGGGCAGGCAGTTTTGAAAGCCGAGAGCAAAAAAGTGGATAAACATGAAAAGGTTTGTCTAGAGAACCAGCATGTGTTTGTGCCATTCGCTTTTGATACATTTGGAGCGCTGGCCCCGCAAGCAATCAAGCTTCTCGAACGCGTGGAGAAAGTTGTGCAAATAATTCTCCAGCTGCTAAGGGTCATTGTTTTATTTTCAATAGAGTAGGTTTTGCAATACAAAAAAGGGGTAGCGGCGCAACTTGTGACCCGTTTACCTACGTATCACTTGTAATTGACTGTCTTTGGTTTAATGAATATGCAATGGACTTTCAGAAAAAAAAAAAAAAAAATAGGTATTTGTATGGCAGGTTGAATTTAGGTTAAACCTATTTATATCAAATTCATACTAGGGGTGTTCAACGAATCGAATAACGAATTTTCGAATTATTCGAATCGAATTTCTCGAATTTTTAATATTTTTACCTGAATTCGTATTCGATTCGTATTCGCTTAAAATTCAATTTATTCGATTCGTATTCTATTCGAATAAGAAACTCGAATTCGAATCGAATTCGAATAAATTCGATTTAGTTCAAATTCACCATAAATAATAAATTGTTTTACTTTTAGTTTTAAAACTAATACAAACTCATTATTTTTAATATATAAAATACAAATCTACAAAATTGATAAACAACAATATGTCAAATACGGGAATAATAAAAATAGTAGAGAATATAGTTTGTTAGAGTTTTGTGATGTATAAGGTAAATATGTAAAATATGGTTATGGTAAAAGTTGTAAAGACTATGGGTTCTTAGACTTTGACCAAAATTTAGAAGTTCTATATTTCAATGTGTATATTTGTGTATATAACAATGTGTATGTGTGTATATATATTTAAAAAAATATACATGTACAATTTTTTATTCGAATTTCGAATCGAATCGAATTTAAAATCATAAATTCGTATTCGATTCTTATTCGATTTACTGGACTCGAATTCGAATTGAATCGAATTCGAATTCTTGATAATTGAATCGAATTCTTGGTAATCGAATCGAACTAAGTCGAATTTTGAATTTTTCGAATCCGAATCGAATTCTGAACATTGTTTCATAAAACTGTTTCATAATCCATAGTAACATTGTTTCATAAAACTGTTTCTTTTTAATATTTTTGTCATAAAAATAAGGTTTTATAAAAAAATATTGCTTAGTTGAGTATAAAGCACCACAAGTAGGTCATCAGTCATCTTGTTCAAGTCTCTTTAAGAAACCATTGGTCCATTGCCACTCCTTTCAAACCTTGATATGAAAAAACACTCATCGTACCCATGTGATGTTTACCATGAAAGAAATTCAAGCCACCAGAACCAACAACAAGCATTTAGTTATGATGTTAACTTAGATCTTCGTCTATCTTTAGATGATTCTGATCAAAACCTTAATCTTAATCTGTCAACAAATTACAAAATCTCCACCATCACTTCCGGAGAAGATACAAATCAAATATCAACAAGAGTGTTCTCTTGCAAATACTGCAGACGAAAGTTCTACAGTTCACAAGCGCTCGGAGGCTATCAAAACGCGCATAGACGTGAAAGAATAATCACAAAACACATGAATAAGGCTAGCAATGGGTGTACTCAACGGGGTTTTTCTACCGTCTCTTCCTCAGGGCTCCAAGTCCACTCCATGATGGTTCATAGGCCACCAAATGGTTTGGGTTTCTTACCGTCTTTTTGCACTAGAAACCCTATTGGAGCTCCACGAAAAATAGGGCAGTTTGCCCAGCTAGAGCAACAACATGTTGTGTCTCCAGCGAGAGGATATGTCGAGGATACGTTAGACCATATCCTCTTGCTGGAGACATTGCTAGAGGCATTAGTGATGGTGGTTGTTTTAATAGTAGTAAAGACGATCAATTGCAAAAGCTAGATTTGTCACTCAAACTGTGATAACTTTTGCATATGCTTATTTTTTTAGGCTACAAATAATAGAAAACACTGCTGGGAACATTATTATTACTCGTGTACGCAGTGGTAGATACATAGTTTTTTTGTACGGAGGCACAATATGACTCGGCTAAAAATGTAACGGGTAAAGAAAATGATGATAAAATAACATAAAATTAAAATGTGACGTAATTACACCATATATTATGTCTATGTTAGAGTGTTGTGTTCACCGGGAAATCACTGGAAATCGGCAGCAATTTTTGATTCACTAGAGAATCACTGAACCCCGTCGTTGCCGATGGTACGATGGGCACATCCCACCCTCCCCATAAGGTGGATCTGCCACTGCACGTACGTCATGAATCATAAATAACTGTTTATATCTATAACACGTGTGTAACATGATGTTGATGTAAATGATTCCGAGTCTCCATAAACCTAATGGCTCCGTAGTGTTCCTTCATGTCTATCCTCATCCTTCACATCATCGTCATCTTATTAGCCTCTTCCATCCCCATTCTCCCTTAGTAGCCTAGGGTATGGTGTTCCCCTTCCCCATTTTTTTATTTTTTTAATATTTAATGAAGAGATAAAGAAGAGTGTGAGAGGGTCGTGGGAAACGTGGTAGATTCCATGTTTATAACAGACCAGAGGCTTAGGGGTGGTCTTCCCGGTCCCTCCTCCAGCCCCTCCACGGACCCGATACCCCAAGGGCTAAGAAAGAGTTTTATCGACTCAGGTTGGAAAAGGCACTCATCTTGGCCATGGATTCCACCCATTAAGCCAACCAGTAGTAAGATGCCGACTCATTTGATCCCATTCTATCACATTTCAACCATAAAGGCATGGGCACCAATCCAATTAAACACTTGAACACACTACCCATTTTTACCACCATCCAATAATATTGTACCACATGACCACAATCCAATAACACCATTTACCTTTATAGAAACTTGTTCAACATTAAAGATATCAATCTTGGAACGGGTTTAGGAACCCGTCATTAAGCCCGTTGTCCCATCTTGCAAGGGTTATGGCGGTGTTCCCGTATGATCTAGTGATCCAACTCTCCAGCTTGGATACGCCCTGTCCATCCTTGGAGACACGTATGACGTGTTATTAGCGTTTACAATTGCCTATAACTCCAATTATTAGGGATATTCTGTATTTTCATTTATGTTATTTGTTTCATATTCGATTGACCTTTAGTATCTTGTAAACTCTCTCCATATCGAGATTTCAGGTTTAAACGAAATATACACAAAGCATATATTTTAAACTCCCATGCGCTTATTTTTCTTTTATGTGTGAATCTTCACATGTTATTAGAGCACTGCTAGATAAAAACGCAGATATGTTAAATTCGTTATTTTCTCTCGATTATGTTATACTTCATTTCAGAGCATACACATGTGCATATATATTATTCTTCAATACAATGGTTATCAAAAGGATTTTGTTGTCGCGATTTGATTACACAAGTTGAAGACCAGAAGCTAGCATGTATGAAATTCGAAGATACGCTTTCACTACTACTGAAAATGAGTATCAGCGGTGACTTATCACTGACAACCAAGATTTGTCAGCAATTGTTGTTCTCACTAAAGATTAGAAAAAAAATGAAGAGTAAAGTGCACGGATATTCCCTGTGGTTTTACAAATTGTGAAAATATTCCTTAAGTAAGCTATGTGTAAAACCTTTAGTCCACATATGTCATGATTGTCATCTAATTTGAGGGACTAAAAGTGTTAAAAATTGCAAAATTTTGGACTAAAAGTGTTACTGATTCCAAAGTTTGTACTACCTGTGTAATTTCTCGTACTTATAGACTATTTCCAAAGTTTTGTAAGACTACAGGGCTATCTGTGCACTTTACTCTTCATTGTTTTTGTGAAATTTTAGTGAGAACAACAATTGCTGACAAAAGTTGGTTGTATGTGATAAGTCACTGCTGATACTCATTTTTCATAGTAGTGACAGCGTATCTTCAAATTATTAGTGTAATTTATAAAAATAAAAAAACAATTGCGCATAAAAATTATGGATGGTTAAAAAGATCGGAGATAGGTGCATGATGTGTTGCCAAATGCATCACACATTTATTTGTTAGTTTTGTGCAGTTTTGAGTAGTTTATCGTTTGTTTATGTTGTGTCTTAGATACTTGTTTGTGTCTTGGTGTTAAGCAGGTGTTCGTGGGCTAAAACGAGTGAAAAAGAGTTTAATTGAAGGTGAAACGAGTGTACGGATTAATAAGGAACAAAAAGAAAATAAAATATGCCAGAGGAGTTAATCATGCCACGCGAATAACTGAATTGGGTTGCAAAATGACTAAATTGCCCTTAATGAATCCAGATATTTACTCTTCATACCCCATGAGTTTATGACTTATTCGCGCCCCGCGAGTAAGTCAGTTAGTTATTCATGGGGCGCGAATAACCCTTCAGCCCATAAAAGCCCATTTTCTTGGTAAAAACCTAATCAACCATTTTTGGAGACAGGATTCGACTTCCAGAGCTTGTAAGGGATGATTTGAAGTATCTTTAGCAGTTCCATTCATTCCGATTGATCCCAGAGCGATCCAGACCAAGTTTTGAAGCTTAAATCAGGAGTATGCACAACTAATCCTCTCGCGGTTCTCTCCGGGTGAACGATTTGGGTACTTTATCATTTGTTTTCTGTTTGATACTTGCTATTTGGATCAGACGTTGTGAACACCTTAAAGTTCTTTGCGTCTGATTGTATGTTTGACTGATCTAGACAGTTTGGTTAATTAATATTATTGCATTCTATTATCGTATCTTGGTTTTCTTGCACTATGATTAATTTAACTTTGCAATTAATGTTATGATAGCTTAATTGGGTCGAACAACTTTAACAAAGTCATGTCTATGTGATTTCCTAGATAGGGTAACAACATAATACGTTTGATAATTACCGAATCAGAAACCCGGAGTGACCGTGTTCGTTATATTATTGTTTTTAATCAAACTTTAATCAATCTTTAGTTGCAAGCAAAGCAGCGCCTTAGTTTAATCTTCATAATTTTATTAGTTTTTCTATTAGTATAATTAAAAATTGCTATTAACACTAACCACATATTCCTCGTGGTTCGACAACTCTACCCCATATACTGCAGTCCTTGTGGCTAAGAAGTTGTTTTTAATTTAGTTTTTTATTAGCATTTCGATACGCGAACAGTACATGTGGGTGTCTGAATTTGAGACACACCAAAATTACATTTGTACCTCTATGCCATTAAATCAATCATTAAAAATAAAATACAATGTGCAAAAATGCAACTAATCAATCTCATTTATCCAAAATCATAATAATCTAATAGTTAATAAGACTTCTTAAAAACATTTTTTAAAAAAAAAACACTATTTGTAGATTAAGAAGACTCATAAACACAAATTATCTATCTATTATTATAACAAAAATAACTACCATGGTACATAATATGCTTTGTGCTACCTCGAGCTTGAAAACCACCAACTCACAAGTGAAATTCGAGCTTAGTCTTAGCTCAACTCATCTACACAAATTCTAAACTATTTGTGAAGCTTATTCTATTTCATTATTTCAGTTTTTCAAATTGAATGGAAATGTGGAACAAAAGGAAAACCGAAAGCTAGTGCTTCTAAGTTGGGCCCGGGCTCAAATGCCTTTGCAGGTTGGTCCTATTAAAGCTGGGCATGGACCTATGTCTAGACAATCCTTTAATGTCATGTTTTTAGTTAGTCATTATTAACCACCCAAGCCTCGTTTGGACATATAAAGATGGTCCAAGCTTTAACCAATAACATATTTTTCTGTTTAAACGAAATATATTCAGAGGGTGTTTGGGATTGAGTTTGGAAATGCAAAACTACTTTTGGTCAGAAATGCTTATTGGCTTATGACTTTTTGGAAAATAGTTTTAAAAAAAGTGTTTGGATTAGCTTTTGGGACGAGAAACGTAAAAAAGTCAATAGACTGTTTTTTTAAGTGTTTCGCTTAACTTATTGTGAATATTGGTTGTATGGGGTTAGATTTGTAATTTTTTCCAAAAGCCAAAAGCCAGGATTTCTAACTTCTCAAAAACATTTTTTCCACTCTTAAAAGCCAAAAGCCAAAAATCAAAACAGAAAGTGTTTTTGGGTTACACAAACGGCTTATTGACTTATTGGCTTCTTAAAAGCCAATAAAACCAATAAGTCAATGAGTTGTTTTGAAACCCAATCCCAAACACCCTCTTAATGTTCGTTTAGTTAATTACCATAGCCGCATTATGAATATTGCGTCAAAATGAAAGCATTGAATAAATAAACATAATATTTATAGCTAAAATAGAAGAATTAGAATTACAACTCTTAAATGCAAAATCAGAAAAATAAAAATAAAAACAAATAACGATGAATTCAATATTTATTATAAAATTAATAAAGTTTAAATAATAAAAACTTGTGAGCTTGATGAAAATGAAGTAAGGAGTGTACTAAATGTAATAGTAGAAAGAAAAACAGGTAAATGAAACAAAGATCCGTGTGTAGGTTAAATGGATATACACTCTAGATAAAAACAAAAATTAAGGATGTCTAGAATAGTGTCACGTGTCCCCTAAGATTTTTTCTATTAAGTAAAATTGAGTTAGAGATTATATAACTCAAACAAAGTGAATACATTTGTGATCAACTTCATGATACTACTTGTGATTTGAGAATTTGAAGCTATTTTTCAGTAATGATAAATTGAGATTTGAGTTGGAGGTAACTTTTGAATTACCAAAACTCTAAATATTGTAATATACTATTTATTTGGTAAGACTTAATGTCAAAATATGGTAATCAACAGAGAATGAAACGATTGTAAACTGGAATTACTAACTCAAAAGATTACAAACAAATAGATCTGAAAACTATCAAACCCTAATCACCACTATTAGATCATTAACAGATGATCTAAATACAAAAGAATACTCTCTACACTGAGATCATTAACAGATGATCTCAGCAACTAGGACAATAACGATCATTGACTGATGATCAAACCCTAAAAACAGAGAATAACAACGACAAAGACTGAATGAATAAAGACTCGTCGAAACTGGTAAAGAGCAGACGAGAGAGCTTTATATAGCCACTGAGTAGGCTCGGTAACAAACACACCCGAGCCTACGAGAGACGTTGATCTCATCCAAAGAAACACACTTAATATCAATCTTGACCGTCCATGAAGCCATGCTGGCAATCCATCTAGACTCGTACACGAACCAAACAGCTGGACTCTTTCTTGGGCTCTTCTCTTTGGGCTCAGAACTTGGACTCCCAACAAAAGCTATCAACTGGACTGGTACTCATTTTAACCTATCCGGTCCAAACTCACAAAACAAAACAAACATGTCTAAGAAACTTATATTTTATATAAAGATCAAAAATATATAAAAGTGATATTATATAAAAGTGATAGTAATTTTAACACCCCCCCTCACTTTTATATCCAAAAACATCTAACATATTCAACCATGAACAAATTTGGTCATGTTGAGCAATTCCAAGACCTTTAGTAAAAATATCAGAAATCTGTTTTTCAGTTTGGATTTTTTCAGTTTGAATATATCCTTTACTTATTTGATCCCTTAAAAAATATAAATCTATTTCAAAATGCTTTGTTTTGTCATAGAATACTGGATTAGCTGCTATTGCAATAGCAGCAGAATTATCACCAAAAAGTTTTACAGGAAGACTAACCTTGATTTGTAGCTCATTCAACAAGTTAATTAGCCACATTATTTCACATGTTGCAGTGCACATAGAACGGTACTCAGCTTCTGCTGTAGACCGGGCAATAGTGGACTGCTTTTTACTTTTCCAAGCCACTAATGACTTCCCTAAGAAAATACAATATCCTGTAACTGACTTCCTAGTTTCAACACATTTTGCCCAATCTGAGTCAGCATATCCACTTAGACTGAGATCAGGGCTTTTGGAAATGTGTATCCCTTTTCCAGGAGCCAATTTTAGATATCTTAGTACTCTCATAGCAATTAAGAAGTGTGCTTTAGTAGGTTTGTGCATGAACTGACTCAAAACATGTACAGAATAGGTAATATCTGGTCTAGTATGGGATAAGTAAATTAACTTCCCTACTAGCCTTTGATAACCTGTTATGTCCACCAATGGTTCACTTTCTTGTTTACACAAGTTAGTGACTGCATGATTTGGCTCAATAGGACACTTGACAGGTTTACAACCAGTTAAACCGTATTCAGCTAACAGTTCAAGACAGTATTTTCTTTGACTCAGACACAAACCACCATCTGTTTTTAACACTTCAATTCCTAGAAAATACTTTAGGGAACCCAAGTCCTTTATTAAGAACTTGGTCTTAAAAAATGACTTGACATAGTCTACAAACTCGCTACTATTTCCAGTCAAGATTATATCATCCACATAAACAAGTAATACACAAAAAATGTCTTTTGAAGACATCACAAACATAGAGTGATCACATTTGCTCTGTACAAAACCGAGCTCAAATAAAACACTAATCAACTTAGCATTCCACATTCGATGGGCCTGTTTAAGCCCATATAATGATTTTTTCAACTTGCACACTCTACTATCATCTTTAGAAAAATATCCTTCAGGTAATTTCATATATACATCTTCAAATAGATCACCATATAGAAAAGCATTATTGATGTCTAACTGATATAAAGACCAACTGTTTTGAACAGCAATGGTTAAAACACATCGAACAGTGATCATTTTAACCACTGGAGAGAAGGTTTCATCAAAATCTAAACCTTCCCTTTGACTATAACCTTTTGCAACAAGTCTAGCCTTATACCTATCAATTTCCCCATTAGATTTATACTTTATTTTATAAATCCACTTACACCCTATAGCTTTTCTATCTTTAGGTAACTCTACAATTTCCCAAGTATCATTTCTGTTTAATGCTTCTATTTCTTCATTCATAGCATTAATCCAATTTTTATCTTTACATGCTTCATAATAAAACTTAGGTTCACTACTTTTATTTAGCATGGTAGTAAAACAAAAATTATCAACAGAAAGATGGGAATAATTTACAACTTTCTCTAATCCAAACTTAACTTTCCCTTCAACTATATAGTCACTAAACTTCCTAGGAAAGTTAACATTTCTAGTAGATCTCCTAACAACAGTTGGATGATCAGCTGATGATGGTTGTCCCTCAGAATTGTTAAATTCTTCATTTGCTGATTCATCACCCTCAGCCCTACCTCTATTGATACTTGGATTACCTGGTTGCTGAATACCAGCCTTACCAGAAGGTGTATCCAAGTTATCAACCGGCTGCCAAGTCCCATGATGATCAGATTCTGGATTAGCCCTCTGTTCATCATTGGGACCATCAGGACCATTGGTACTTGTGTTGTTAGTTGACTCAAACAAATCAAAAAAATTTAACTGATTTATATTTTGATACTCATTAGAATCACATTCTTTTAAAACTTTTGGTTCTTTAAATGGAAAGATTGATTCATAGAACCTTACATCTCTAGAAAAAACAATTTGTTTTAAGTCAAGATTCCACAATTTATACCCTTTCTTTTCATTTGAAAAACCAACCAAAACACATTTATTAGCATGTATATTAAACTTATCAGAGTTGTTTAAGACAGTACAATAACACAAGCACCCAAAGACCCTAAGTTTTTCATAAGAGGGCTTAAAACCATACATTACTTCATAAGGTGACCTACCATTTAACACAGAGGAAGGAGTCCTGTTGATTAAATAAACAGCAGTAAGAATACATTCAGACCAAAAAGACAGAGGCAAATTACTTTGAAACAATAATGCTCTAGCAACATTTAATAAGTGTCTATGTTTTCGTTCTACTATGCCATTCTGTTGAGGTGTATGTACACATGAGGTTTGATGCAGGATACCATTTTTATTTAATAAGTCATTCATTTTAGAATTGACAAATTCAGTACCATTGTCACTGCGAAAAATTTTAACATTTTTCTTAAACTGATTATTAATAATAGCCAAAAAATGTAAAATATTTTCAAACACTTCATCTTTGAATCTCATAAGATACACCCATACAGACCTGGTATAGTCATCCACAATGGTCAGAAAGTATCTAAATCCTTCCTTACTTTTAACTCTATAGGGACCCCAAACATCTAAGTGAACCAACTCACCAAGACAAGTAGTTTTATGATCACTGATGGGAAATGGTTCTCTATGTTGTTTAGATTTATGACACACATCACATGGCTCATGATTATCATTAGACAACACATTAAGTTTTATATCATCTTTTAAAACTTTTAAAACAATGTTGGCAGGATGACCTAGCCTAGCATGCCACAAATTTTTCATTTCAAAACTGTTACAACACATACCAGTAAACACAGAGGACTCACCACAAAAGTACAACCCATCAACTTGACTACCAGTCACCAGGACTTTCTTGGTTAAAGAATCCTGTATATAACAGTTTGATTCATTAAACAGGACATCTAATTTGCTATCTTTAGCAAGTTTGTGAACAGACATTAAGTTCACACAGTAATTAGGTACAACAAATACATCATACAATGTGACATCATTAGTGAGTTTAACATCTCCTATAACAGTTACCTTAGCACTAGTACCATTAGGATGGTTAACTTTTATATTAAGATCACTAACATCTATTTTGTTTATTACATATTCATCACTCATGACCATATGCTGATTAGCACCTGAGTCTGTGATCCATCCTAAGTTTCTAAACAGAGATTGCACATTTGAAAAAGAAAAGACAGGTTTAGTATTACTAGCTGAACAGAAGAAGTTGCTAGACCTACCTGCTGAATTGCAGCTAGTAGTTCCTTCTTCATTCTTTTTGTTCAGGAGACTCAATAATTGAGACACCTGGTCAGCAGTAAGAGTACTCACAGAACTTTTATTAGAACTGTCAAGAGAAGTGCCACTAGTAACATTATTACTAACTGTGGTTTTCTTGTTTTGATTCATTTTATTTTTCATCCAAGGAGGGTATCCAACTATTTCAAAACATTTATCAACAGTATGTCCCACTTTATCACAATGAGAACATTTAAGGTTAGGATTTTGATTACTAATCCTAGCATTCCTTTTCCTGAAGTCACTGTTTTGATTTGTTTTTGCAAAAAAACCTACAGTTGGTCCTTGTTCTTTAGCCACAGTAGTGTTTGAGTTCCTATGTGATTCTTCTCTTGACACTATAGCAAAGGCTTCCTTTACGGAGGGTAAAGGATCCCTTATTAACAGATTAGTTCTAACACTACCATACACACTGTCCAATCCCATCAGGAATTGCATCAATTTTATCAAATGATTAAAATCATTAAACTGCTTAGAAGCTTCACAAGTACATGCAGGTATATGCAAAATTTGATCCAAATACTGCCATATAATATGCAACTTATGATAATACTCAGCAACTGTCATACCATTTTGACTGAAATGATTAATTTTCTGATATGTATCAAAAATGACAGAACCATCAATTTTATTATATGTATCCTTTAAATCCTTCCAAACATCAGATGCAAGTTTAGAATAGACCTGACCCATATACAATTCTTCACTAATTGAATTTAAAATCCAGGTTAACACAACAGAGTTACAACGATCCCATTGTCTACCTAGAACAGAGTCATCAGTTGGTCTAACACATTCTCCATTAACAAAACCAATTTTATTCTTAACTTGTAAAGCAAGAATCATAGCATTGGACCACACAGTGTAATTCTCAGTTCCTTTTAGTTTAATACTTGTAATGGTAAGATTAGCAGAGTCACTAGCATGCAAGTAGAGAGGATCACTTGAATCAAGTTTATTAATCAGAGTAACACCACCAAGTCTATCTCTACCATCACCAGAACTACTACTATTATCATTATCATTATCAGACATGTTTGCAATCAATGAACAGCAACACACAGAACAAGTATCAACACAGATACAATTAATCACCAATCAAGTATTAACACAAATCACAATAAGTATAACCAGATTAAGTTCTAAGCACTAAAGTGTGCAACAAACGAAACCCCGTCAGTGTCAAGATTCCAGGTTCGTCACTCAAGGGTGCCTGGACATGTCTTAACGAGGGAGTTTGTATCTACCTATGCACACTAACAAGTACTTATTATTAATCAGATTATACAACAGAAATAAAGAAATAAAGGAACAATCTCACAGTGAGGACCCAAGTTAGGGTTTCGCCACTAAACTCGTAACTCGTAACCTTCACTTAGGGTTACGAGTCAGAGAGCAAGAAAACCCCTCTAGCAAGATCCAAATTCCAAACAGCTTCCAACAACCTCAGAAACCCTAGATCTGATGATGAACTTCAGATCTAAGGTGAATAGCCTTCTTCTTTTTACTCGAAGACTCCCAGCTATCAGAAACCCCTTCTGGAACACCAAGAACCCTAGAGACCACCGAAACCCTAACACAGAGAGCGGAAGACGAACAGACCAAGAGCCTTAGGGCTCTGATACCATGTCAAAATATGGTAATCAACAGAGAATGAAACAATTGTAAACTGGAATTACTAACTCAAAAGATTACAAACAAATAGATCTGAAAACTATCAAACCCTAATCACCACTATTAGATCATTAACAGATGATCTAAATACAAAAGAATACTCTCTACACTGAGATCATTAACAGATGATCTCAGCAACTAGGACAATAACGATCATTGACTGATGATCAAACCCTAAAAACAGATAATAACAACGACAAAGACTGAATGAATAAAGACTCGTCGAAACTGGTAAAGAGCAGACGAGAGAGCTTTATATAGCCACTGAGTAGGCTCGGTAACAAACACACCCGAGCCTACGAGAGACGTTGATCTCATCCAAAGAAACACACTTAATATCAATCTTGACCGTCCATGAAGCCATGCTGGCAATCCATCTAGACTCGTACACGAACCAAACAGCTGGACTCTTTCTTGGGCTCTTCTCTTTGGGCTCAGAACTTGGACTCCCAACAAAAGCTATCAACTGGACTGGTACTCATTTTAACCTATCCGGTCCAAACTCACAAAACAAAACAAACATGTCTAAGAAACTTATATTTTATATAAAGATCAAAAATATATAAAAGTGATATTATATAAAAGTGATAGTAATTTTAACACTTAACTGCCTTGTTGGTTTTGAGCTTTGCAAATCTTGCATTGTTGGTACTGAACGTTTATTAATTACACAACTTGTCCTAATGGTTTACAATTTATTATGTGGTTTAAATGTATGAATTTTATAACTTTAGTAATCCTTGCCTCTCTATAATCACAACCACCTCCCTTCACATCCACCATCCTACCCCCACCACCACCACCACCACCTTCGTTCTCACAAATGATGTGTTTTTAAGTACATCATGTTAAGTGATAGTTTTTATATATAATTTAGTTATTCATATTGCGTTTTTATGTACTTAGTAGTTGATCATGTTCCAAGTCCTTGTGTGCTAAATAGGTGAAATCGAGCTTAAACAAAAAAGATACAAGCACACGAGTGAAACCGAGTTGAAAACCAAAGAAAACAAATTTTTTGGGTATTTGTGATACGCAGAGATTAAATAAGAACCTTTTGCATACCGCGGAAGGCTCGAAACTCAACACAACTATTTTGGATTTATCTTCCACGCGAAAGATCAAAGTTAAACCTTTCGCGTATCACGGAAGGTGTTTATGTTAGCAAAAATTAGGTTTACCCAAATGTAAATAGAAGGAAACATAATTTTTCGAATCATCAACCATTCCAGCCGACTTGAAGCTCATCTAGGACGATTTTGCACTTGCAATTAAGTACCAATCCATACCTTTGGTGCAAGATCACCAAATCATGAAAATTGAAGCTTTAAACATAACCATGAGCGGCCATAACACTTTGGATCATCTCTATGCCTAGGATCTATGTTAGTAATTGCTTTTCTCAAGTTGTTATTTAGGATCTAGATTTTTGTCATAGATGTTTGCTTGTTTTGATTAAACAGTTTTTGGGTTTATTAGCCTAACTTGTTTCCATCAATCATTTTGTTTTGTTGATCAACAATTGGGAATAGATTCTAAGTTGTCACTATTCTTTAACCTTTAATCATTGAATTCGGTAATGTTTTGACGCTTAGACTTGGTAATTCTTCAGGTTACTATTCAGTTGCATTAATTTTTCAGTTGTTTGAATCGTGGATCACTGTGACTAAATATATTATCTTTCGAATTATATATTAAAACATGTAGCATAACAAATCATGTATATTGATTTCCAATTACTAACAACCAGGTTAATTGATTTGCTTCACAATCTGAACCCTAGAGAATGATCTTCTTTTTTATATATTGTTTTTAAAACCAATTTAAAGTTTCTTTTACTTTCCGTAAACCAACAATTCAAATTAAAATTCAAGTAGTAATTAGTTAATTAGTTAAAAACCATAACTTCCACCAATTCCCTATGGAGACGACCTTACTTTCATTATACTATATTGTTACTCATTTTTTGACCGACCAAACCACCTCTACCTTTACAAACCACCACCACCACCTCCACATTCATAAATTAACACCACGATCTCCATCTTAAAAAACCACCACCATCTCCACCTTCAAAAACAACCATCACTTCCACCTCCCCAAACCACCACCACCACCCTCTCTTCTCCACACATAACTATCTTCGTCCACCTACCACCTCTTCCCAAACTCAAAACCTACTCATCAATCACTGCCTCTTAACTCGAACAAAACCCATAACTCACCCGATCAACAATACCTGGAACTCTTTCTCTCTATTAGATCAAATATGTAATGATACCGACTACTAAGAGGATTAACATGGACTAGTGTAACACGTTAGACAAATCGCACATTGGCCATAACCATTAAAGGCAGGGACGACCATAGTTGTAAAATTCATACATTTGGACCACGCTAGTAATAAGTTTAAACCATTATGACCAATTGTGTAATTATTAAACAACGAGGACCAAGAGTGCAGGATCTACAAAGCACAATGACCAACAAAACAATTAACTCATTTGGTAACGATGATTTGAGATCCGAAGCAAATTTTTCAATATTGATGATTTGAGATTTGAATTGTTGTTAGCTTCTGAAGTACTAAAACTCTAAATATTATAATTTGTTATTTATTTGTACTTAGTAGTCTAAATATTATAATTTGTTATTTATTTTGTACTTAGTAGTTTGGAGAATTTTTCTTTAAACTGACGTTGTAACTTTTATTAATGTAAGTCCAAGATCTCCCAAGGTATCAAAGAAACACCCAATTGAGTGCGGAAAACAAGATTGAATGCGAAAGAAACAGAGAAGGAAATCGAAAGATTGATTGAAAAACCTTAGTGCACACGATTTCAGAGAATCGTCTGGTATACTTAAGGATAGCCGATTACTAGAGCAAAAACAAGAAAACTAGCAACCATCTAAGCAAACCTATAACCCCTTTATATAGTGCTTAGGGGCGGTTTACTACACATAGGCCTAAATAGGCCAAAACCCACCAACTAACCAACTAAAACAAGCCCAAAACAATTAATGGACCATACTTCACTTTGCATCAAATATTACAATAAACTCCCATTGCCCAGAATTAAACCTAGGACCTCCCTTGACATATGCCTCTACCAAATAGGCTAGCCCGTATTAACGTTTCTTTTTTTAATTAACTAGACCCTCATAATGACCTTTTATACTTATTAACCTAATAACCTTTATTAGTAAATTAGTTAATGATTATATCTTTTTTTTTACCATAACCTTTAATCATTGTCATGAATGAGATTTTGAATATCAAAGCCTACAAAGATTGGGTGAGTAATACCATGATTGTGTTAATATTTACTTCACATGTTTTTGTTTATATTTTCATGAATTTTATGGTTTTTTCGTAAATTTTAAATAACATTTGTAGACCCATGCATAAACATATCCATAAGGATAAATCTACTTCACCTTATAAATGATACATTTATTTGTTTAGGTTTTTTGGTGACGAATAAAAGTTTAAGAAAATGAAGTGAGCAATTTATCATTTTGATATATATTTCAGATAATAAAATTGTTTCTTGTTAACTTTATAAGGTAGCGTTTGATATGCAGAATGGAAGGTAGAATGAAATGAAGCATTACGATGGAATGAAAAAAAAGTGTTTGGTTGATCAAGGTAATGGAATCATTCATTACCTCCTCCATTCCATTCCCTCTAAAAACCCCAAAATCCATTCCATCTATCCCCCCTGTTTTTTTCCATTCCATTCCCTCTGTCACCCTTCATCAGCACCGACCACTACCACCACCCACCTCTACCATCACCACCCATCGCCACCACCACTTGACGCCACCACCAACCACCGCCATCGTCGACCACCACCAACCACCGATTGTCGCCACCCACCGACCACCACCGCCACCCCCACCCATCGATTATCGCCATCACCGACCACCACCGCCACTCTCCGCCACCGATCACCCCCACCCCACCCACCGACTACCGCCATCACCGACCACCTCCACCACCGACCACCGCCACCCACCACTAAGCAGTGACCGTTATCACCGACACTCTCCGTCACCGACCACCGCCACCCCCCACGACCACCGACCACCGCCCACCGCCACCCACTACTATGCACCGACTGCCACCACCGACACTTTCCGTCACCAACCACCACCACCACCACCAACAACAACAACAACCACCTCCACCACCGACCACCGCCACCCACCACCAAGCACCGACTGCCACTCTCAATCACCGACCACCGCCACGCACCGACCACCACCACCGCCGTCGTCGCCGCCGCTACCACTCACTGAGCCCATCACTCCCTGTCGCCACCCACCGACTATCACCACCGTTACCGCTACTATAACCACCAAAAGTCACCACCCATCATTGTCGCCGCCATTGACCACCACCGTTGCCGCTACCACGACGCCACCCGACCACCACCACCTCTGCCACAACCAACCACCGTTGCTGGCACCCACTATCAACCGCCATCACCACCACTCACCACCGGCGGTTTTATTCCTAAGTCTTTTCCTACCTACCAAACAATACAAAGTATTGATTCATTCCATTTCTTACGTGGTAACCAAGCAAGACCATGGAATGGTAATCATCCATTTCATTCCTTTGTCCATTCCATTGTCTTGTCTTGTCCATTCCATTCCTCGTTCATTTCATTACCTCATACCAAACATACCCTAAGAAACCATAATCAATTGATCATAGTATCAGCCTTCCAAATGTACCATTTAAAAATCACATATAGAAGCTTTTCGTTATTTCCTTTAAACCTTATCAACTTGCGTACTATTGTTTTTTAATAATTTAATCATTTTCTCGGCCTTCCAACTGCAAACATAGAGTCGTTAACGAAACTGTTTGATTAATCTTTTTATACGACTTTAATATAGCCAACACCATGGTACATTGAGAATTTCCATGATAGAGTTGTTCACTCTCTCCAAAACAACTATTGCAAAGTCGTAGGTAACCAATAAATGATTTGTAGACTCCATTTCTTAGATCACATCCTACACAAATTATCAATTCCATGTGTACTCCTCGTTTAGATAACATCACTTTAGTTGAAGTTATGTTAAGTGTTTCTCTCCATCCATTAAAAGTTAAGCTTTAATGGAATCTAGTTAATCCAGGTATGTGTATAATTTCCTATTTGAAATTAACCAAGCTTTCTCCAATGCTCTTAATTCGTGCTTGTACCGAAAAAATGGCTCTGGTTATCTACCCATCCCCTCAATTTATTTGCACATCCCTTACGGGTCGTAGAGGCCTCACGGCCTGTAGATGGATTCTCTACGGGTCGTGGAGCCCTCTACGACCCGTAGAGGGATGTACAAATAATTGGCAATCATTGGGATGAGTTGGAGATGTGAAAAAGAGATGTATGAGCGTTTGAGATGGTTTAGAGAGGTAACGAGTGATGTATATGGATGTTTGAGATGGGTTAGAGAGGTGAATTTTGATTCCATACCTTTTCTTGTCTCCCGGCCCACCAACATTCTCCATTAAAATATAATATTCCATACTTCAGATTGTCCATGAGTAAAAGATTAAAAAAAAACTTCCCAATTTTTCATGCAACCTTTAAGGAAATTAAAATCAATCCATTATTCATGCCGCAAAAATAGGAAATCCAATAACAATCCATTAGGATCGAGTGAATATTATCAAAGTAAAGTGTCACATGCTTGTTGACTGACAACTCACATTGTCTCCCAACTTTAAAGAAAACATATTCAAATTTTCAGGTTGAACTACCACCACTCTGATCCTACCATATCCGAAAACGATGACCCATCCAAACACAAATGCAGTCGGATACAACTATGATACATATAAGAACCGTATTATGGTTGTTAATCATCAAGAACAAACGATGAACATTATGGTCAATACAAAGACTAAGTGTGGAGTTTGATCTAATGACTAAGTGTGGGTTAAGCATCAAGAACAAGTAGTTTGAGCCATACATAACCAAGAATAGTTGAATACATAACCAAAAATATATTTGTTATGTTATTTTATATTTAGAACAAGAATTGTGAAAAAAAAATTATACAAAAACTATAAGAATATGATTTAAAATATAAACAACCATATAGAAAAAAATAAAAATGGATCGCAGAGTGCTTTCTGGCCCGTATATGGGCCTTCCACCACCCGTAGAGAGCTCTATAGGCTGTGGACGAGGCTCTCTAAATTGGTCGTTGAGCTTTCAACGAGCCGTGGAAAAACAAAGCTTCCACAAGAAGCTTTGTATTGTTTGAAATAAATAAAAAACCCTCCACGGGTCGTAAAGTGCCAAACAGGTCATATATAAAGGTGCCAGCCAAAGTTATGTATGTGGACACTGGCAATCATTGAGACAATACCTCGTACCATTTACGGCCCGTAGAGGTGATCTTCACGGGTCGTGGTGCTTTCAACGACCCGTGTAGATAATATCATAAAAAAAATGTTTCGTCCCTCAACCATTTCTATCGAACATGGAGACACCCATTAGATGTTGTTTAAATTTTTAACGTTAATGTTTTGAAAACTCTAACGCCAAGTATAATGGAGCACAAATGTTGGTCAAACTTGATAAAACTAGCCACTAAAAATTAATAACTATATTTCAAGTTTACAAATAATTAATAAAGTGCTCGTCACACTCACCTGATCACTACGCCTAACACCCCATCAATTAATTGAGTGTGAGTGCTGCTTTGCCTAATTGACGGTAAGATGGTAACACTTTTTTTAACATTCACCTTACTACTATAAATGGTTTAAATGTTGCATGAAACAACATAATGGATATTGATAAGTGGTCCAACCTATATATACATTAATGATATCATACGAGCTTGTGGTTGTGTTGGAAATAAATTCTAGTACGTTATATTTTATATATGGTCATGCTGAACAGCCAAGTGTTATCAATTATTTGATGCTTTGTTCATTACCTCCACAATTCCATTGGCCATAATATTTTTTTTTAACGACAACCATCCCTAATATGCAACTAGGCTATAATATCATGGGGCATTAGCTAGAATATCTACAACATAAATTGATTTGTATAAAATTATTTTTACACATCTATAACTTATAATAAAAGAATTGAACTTTGATGATGTGGCATTCAATGGAGGCCTTAACCCCTTCTTGAATGTGCCACGTGGCATCATGTAAGATTTTTTAATTTTTGAGTTTTTTTAATAAATCTATATATATATTATAGTTATTTTAGGAAAAGATAAGAATTTAAAAAAAAAATTAAATTTTCTCTCTAATGTTTCCTCCCATAACTTTTAAACGTTAATATCTTTTATATACGAGATTCTTCAAAGAAAAAAATTACACCAAATTAACGAGCGTTTTATTATCTTTCCAACGAGTACCACAGTGCTATATAAAAAACGGAGAAAAAAACAATTATTTTTGTGGGGAAAGAATTATTTTTGTGGGGAAATAAACATAACTTCATATGCAGAGATTTTTGTTTTTTATATTTGAATATGATAACTTATGGCAGAAATTTGTTTAAAATAAATATTATTATTATTATTATTATTCATTAACCATGTATTGGAAAATCATTAATTATGTTGTCATATTAGATATTTTAATATGTTACAGTATATTAGATATTTTAACCCCGGGACACTCCCGGGATAAAAGCTAGTGAGATATAAAGCTGTTAAAATACATGAGATATAAATGGTAAAATTACACTACCTCCTCATTTTAGATGTCATGGGCTCACAAACACACTGATTAAGAAATTTTTAATTGTATATTCTCTGAGTTGTAAAATGATAATAATATCTTCAAGTTATTATTTTAAATTTTTTATTGTCTTTTATGAGCAAAACTGGAAATTGATTAAAAATGAACATTTAATTTGGAGCAACAAAAAGTAGAAAAATGAACATTTAAAATGGACGGGGAATACATAGAAAATTTTAAATTTCTTTTTATAACAGTGATCCTATGGCAAAAGCAATTTTAAATAATTGATTTTATTCTGTATGAAAGTTCATCTTCATTCACACACTTGTTTTTTTACTGAGAATTTATTCTCTGTCAAGCTTCCAAATTTTCTATTTAAATAATTTCAAAATTTCGAAACATTTATATCATCTCCAACGTATTAAACCAACTCCTTCACTAATACCCCGAACCACCAAACTTTCCGTTGCTACGGAAAATGCTGTGTGGAGGCAAGTCCACAAAGTGTGCACGAGATGGTTCGGTTCCGGTTCACCTGAATGTCTACGATCTCACACCCATGAACGGTTACGCTTACTGGCTCGGTATTGTGTTTATCACTCGGGCGTGCAAGGTTAGTATTCCCTTAGCCATTTTTAAATAATAGACAGACATGCAACAAGTTGTGCCGTCAGTCTTTTTTAAATAACAAAAATAAATCTTTTAAAAACTATATTCATAGATGCAGGGAACATAACATTTTTATGCACTTTAAATAATATTGAATCTAGATTTTTGTATCTATGAACTTGAAACTAGATTTGATTTTCGATTTTAGTACACGGAGTTGAATACGCATTCGGATCTCATGAGCATTCGAGTACTGGAATCTTCGAAGGAGAGCCGAAGCGATGTGAAGGATTTGCGTTTAGGAAGCAAATTCTGATAGGATTTACGGATAAAAATAGGAGAGAGGTTAGAAGAGTGATGGAAGATCTATCTGAAGATTACAAAGGAATTTCGTATAATCTCATTACTAAAAACTGTAATCATTTTTGCAATGATGCATGTGTTCGCCTCACTGGGAACACAATTCCTCGTTGGATCAATCGTCTCGCCAGAATAGGTATGTCAAATCATCACAGCCTGCACCTTACTTGCAGGCTGTTGGATTTGTACTTCTAACCTTTTGGTTGTGTAGCAGACCACTTAACTGGATGTCCTCTTGAGGACACGTCAAATCATTGTTAATTTGTACATTTTGTACAAATTACGCGATGATTTATATTAGGAGCTATATTTTATTTATTTATTTATTTTTGTGATTGTTAGGTTCGATGTGCAATTGTATAATTCCAGCGAGTTTAAGCTCGATTAAAGTTGGAATCGAAGATAACAAAGTGTGTAACGACGGAGAAATTAGGAAAAAACTAAGGAGTCGATCTACACGATTCTATTCGTCTTCAGGTTCTTCGTTGTCTTCGGAGAAATCACCATTTGATTCACCGCCGATTGCTAGGACAAGAAGTCACCGAAGTATGAGTTCTCGGGCTACATCTTTTCCTTTGATCCGTAGTTCTCTTCTTCTTCATCATCTTAGCATTATTGAATTTGGTAATTTGTTGTTTAGTTAATCAAGTTCGTCTTCATAATTGTTTCTATAAAGGTATTGATATTTAATTAGTCTAGTAGATTTGATTTATGAATGGATTAACTTTATCCATGTTTAAATGTGATTTTCTAAAAACAAAATGTGGATGAACAGGTAAAGCAAAGCAGGACGAATCTATATGTAAAGCGTACGGTTTAGTTTTAATATGATACAAGATCTTATAATTCTTACACATGAAGTTTCTAGTTATTATCTTGTAGTCAACAAATAACTAAACTACTTTAATTTCATTGTATTAAAACAATGTGTACTTTGTCAAATTTATATTTAATTGTTACCGGGTCCTGCAGCAGAATGATGATGACTCTAGCAAAGAGTTAAGAGCATATTTCAATGACAATGAAGAGTAAATATGAAACAAGCACCAATTATTCCAATCTAACAAACAATATGTGCTTTTTATTTGAATATTAATTTTAATGTTTTTGAGGAAAAAAAACATTACTGTGAAAACTTAGTTCCTAGCTAGTATACACACACACGAACCTTAAGACGGTTTAGAAACCGTTGAGATAAACGAGTTGACTCCACCAAAGCAAGTCAACTGATTAGGCTAGTTTGAGATCCAAACGATTTGATTCACCGTTAGACGGTTTGATGATTTGAGACATGAAACCGACCATATAAACCTTCAAATCTTCAATACTACACGTTAAAGCGTCATCTAGCCAATCCACCCAACCTATTCATTTGGATTTCGTTTGTTGAAACCATAGTTAATGCACCAAAAAAATTTCAAATCTTCAATACTACACCGTTAAACCGTCATGGATAAAGTTGATCCAACCGACTTATTCATTCAACCTAGAAATTGCACCAATCACAACAAAAATAAATAAATAATATAACAAAACAAACGAGAAAAAGAAAATAATGAAAAATGACTATTTTTAGACAATTATAAGTATCCTTTTTACCAAATTATACATGTATAAAATTATTACCCATATCCACATATCTTTTGTATCATAAAACCTATCTTAAAAAATTCCAAACCTAAACTCTTTAAGAAAATATAGATACAAATATAAGGCAAATATTCAAAATAATACTACAACATACTATATTATATTATATATCACTATTTTCACTAGAAAATAAAAAAAGTAAAAGAACATTTTTCTTGTTTGGGAGTAAATGGAGGACCCGACAATACCTGTAACGGGACCACTTCTCATGTTCCTCCTTTTGTAGCAGTAATATTGAAGCAACATAGGATCCCTTTAGTTGGGTACAAAATCTATAGAATTCTAGGGCTACAAATAAACTGAAACTTTCAGCGAACAGTTTATGAACCGTTTGGCGAGAAGTTCGTTTGTGTTTGTTCGTTTAATAAATGAACGAACACGAACAAAAGTTTTTGTTCGTTTAGTTAAACGAACGAACATGAACAGAGGCCGCGTTCGTTCGTTTATGTTCGTGAAGTTCGGTAACGTGTTCGTTTATGTTCGATAATTCAATAGGGTTTATAATTTTTTATTTTCTTCCATTTACCCAAATAAATTAATATATGTGAGGTAAATATGTTCGAATAATTTAGTTATATTTTGGGTGGATCTAGCAGATATCTTAAAAAAAAAATTTATTCCAAAGTTAATATATGTTCATTTGTGTTTGTTTATGTTCATGAAACATTTCTTTGTGTTCGTTTGAGTTCATGAACACTTGTTTTTGTTCATTAATGTCCGTTTGTGTTCGTATACGTTCATGAACAAAGTTAACAAACGAACACGAACACAAGTGTTTTCTTAACGAACGAACATGAACAAAAAATCTCGTTCGGAAAGTGTTCATGAACTGTTTGTGAACATATGATTTCCTTAACAAACGAACACGAACAAGGCCTTGTTCGTGTTTGTTCGGTTCGTTTGCAGTCCTAATACATAGTATAATTATCGAGCCTATCAAAACGTCATATGGTAGATGAATTGAAGGATCTTGCAAGATACACTCACAAATTAATGGATCAAACCAGCCAAACAAAATTACCAAGCCAGTGAAATAAAAGGAATATTCTTCCTTTTTAAAAGTAAAGGAGCTTTTCTTTTAACAAATGGTTAGGGGGTCACTTACAGGGTTCGATGTGCATGTTAAGGCCGTGAAGGGTTAAATCATTGAGTTTTTATCTTTTCGGTTGAACCAAGAAACTGTTTATTAGATCAAAACCGGTTTTCTTCATAGGGATCAAGATGTAGTGACCAGTGATGATTCTTGGAATTTTTAACAGAGATCATTATATTTCGGTTTCTTATGTCTCTATAAACGAAGGTTTTATTGGATAGGGCCACCGCTTTTTTTTTGTAAAATGGGATCGGGTTGGTGACAGTAGCGAAGCTTGAACAAAATTTTCGAGGCATATATTTTTTTGGTTTTAAGTGTAAATATATGGTTTTTCGATTTGAATTTGTCTAAGAGCATTTACAATAGAGACCCTATTTTTTTGGGTGACAAAACCCTATAATTTTTTTGGGGGGTTGG